>OY735230.1:37138357-37140857 GCA_963457665.1 Thysanoteuthis rhombus
ATTATGGCAGCTGTCAGATATGTTTGCCCAATCCATTTGCTCTGTTTTTGTCATTAAATGACTCTAGGGGCGTTTGGTTTTAACTAACTTGATTTTAAAAGACCGTTCTGATTGGATGGGGGCAGCTGTCAGATCAACGGGCATTTTCATTGAGTTGCCCAAAACGTTTGTTCTGTTTTCGTCGTTAGATGACATTAGGAGCGTTCACTTTCAACAAACCTCTTCATAAAAATTACTTTCAATAGTATTATCACAGCTATCGTATCAGCATGCATTTATAAAAAGAAAATCTAAATTGGTCTATCTGTCTATCACTTTATCTATCCATTTATCTAGCGACCCTATTAAATGCTCGTACGTCTTTACTTCTGTCTCAAACTATACATAATTGTATCTCTCAATCAATTTCAGCCTGTTAATCACTGCCATCCACAACAGATCGGTTTAAACACTATTGCTGGGTTTAAATTATTTATATGTTCTGACATTTATATGTATCTATGTATACGGACTTCGTCTAGCCCTAACTCTTCATAGTAAGAAACTTGAAACTTGAAATTTTGTACGCACACTCCTCTCAATGAGTAGGGAAAAAAAGGATTGTTTTTTTGAAAATTCATCCCCATAGGTTTTTCAGTGGGGGTTCAATTTTCAATGTTACTTTATCCTAAATTTTTTAATTGATCATCCCAAACACGACTTGTTGCCAAAAGACGTCAATAGCAGTTTCTATTGCGTGACTAACCCGACTTGTATCTAACAGAAATTGATTCATGATTCATACAGGTGGCATTTCATCAAGGTAACTAAGTTTCTACCAACATGACTACTACGAAGTGAAAAGATGGGTGGCGCTGATTCATGATTTCCTTTAGAACACTAGTTTATATTTTCCTTGCTTCATCAAGCTGTGTCTGTTTTCCCTCATCTTGTGCGCAGTGGCCGAGTGGTGGGATGTGTATCTTTTTCGATATCCAGCTGTAATTAAAAAATTTCCCCAAATAGAGTACTGTGTGTACTCGTGTGTACACAGTTTATTTATTTATGATCATGCTAACATTTATTTTTCTTTTTAGGAATAATTACTAATATATATAGTGGAATGGAGATTCGCTACAAAAACAAAATTATGTTTCTGTCCTGTCGTGGCATCTTCGGATGAATGATTAGGTATATTTTAGATTCCTATTTGGGACATTTTGGGGAAATTTTATATGGGTGTTACTAGGTGGGAGGAGTTTTCTCATTTGTTTCTTTGGCTTTGTTAGTTTTGCAATTTGTGTCTTTTTACTGGTGGTTATAAATTATATAACAGTGGGTATAGTATGAGTGGTGGTATTATCAATAAGTGGTTGCTAGTTCTGTGTGTTCTTTATGGGAACGTTTTATTTTTTACAAAGATATCTTAGATTATTCCCCTATGCTAGGATCCCTTATGACCATAGTGGGTTGTGTGATTATCTTAGTCTACTTCCTCTTGTCCAAGGGAATTATGTTGATTACACATATAATATAAATAATACATAAAATAAAAATATACATAATTCCAACTTTGGAATGGAGCACTCTGGTGGATGGGGAATTGTGCGTAAGTAGATACATTGCTTAAATTCAGCCCTACTGACCGTCCAGTTCTACGAACGGGAGGGTTGAAATGCCAGCCTCTGGGTCTGAGGTAAAGGTTTCGATCCTACCTCGTGGTACTAGACGGGTTAATGGATAGTCTATCGCCACATCGAAAAGTTGTAATACGATGAAACAGCTGTCTGTGGATGATTCAATTATTCAATTATATATATATATATAATCAATCCATTCATGAATTAATTAATCAATAATATATGTATGTCATGATGTATCTTCAATTTGTAAAAGTACAAAAAGAAAAAAATGGAAAACAGATTTTATCTGTCCAATATTTTACTCGGCAAATAGAGTTATTAACATATGAAAATTAGAATTCCTAAAAAAAATTCTATTATTTCGTGCCTAACGCATTCTTTAACAACATATGCCAATTTCTGAATAGTGCATGAGACACGGAGTGTTGATATTCAAATGGTATATAAACATATATATATATTTATATATATATATAGATCTTCCTTAGGATTCGCCACTATACTCTATCATGAGCGTCGTGGAGCCAGTATTTTCTAAATTTGTCTGGTTCATCTCTTCATCTTGTATTCTGTCAGCCTCGGTTTCTTATGTGGTCTCTCGGGATCCATGTTGTGAGTCGTGATGTTTATCGGTTGACCTTCATCTTGCAACATGGCCTGCCCATTACCATTTGAGTTTTTTTAACAGTTTCTATGATGTCCCAGACTCCCAATTTCTTCCTGATATACTGTGCTGTCTTGTGATCTCTAATTGTGAGGTTGAGCATGATTCTCTCATGCGCACGTTGTATGCTTCTCAGTTGGTCAGTCTGTCTCTTGGTCAACTTCCATGTTTCAGCTCCACAAGTAACTATTGGGAAATTGCATTCTTTTTAGGA
>OY735230.1:37143357-37172802 GCA_963457665.1 Thysanoteuthis rhombus
TGCCATCATATAAACGGCAATTGATTAATTTCATTTAATTACAAACCGCGAACAGTGTTTATCGTTCAATTAATAAAACAACTGTGGTAATCTTGTGTTTATTTAACCTTATTTTAAGAATCTAAATATCCCCGAATGGGAATGTCAGTCCTTATCTCTTGAGAATTAATTTAAAAGTGCACCTGACTTACGGTTTTTTAACCTACGATCTAACTATCTTCCGTAACTTTTATGATAATGATGGTGGTGGTGGTGGTGATGATGATGATGATGATGATGATGATGATGATGATGATGACGCAACCTGTTGTAAGTTGCTGTGAGTATCTGGATATTGACTTGTATTTTTGTCATCATTCTAACCAATGAAGGGAACTTGTTCGATAGGAAAAGCCTAAATACAAGTGTGTCCGTCGCAAAATTCGATAAATCGTTTCTCTTGCACCCCCCACACCTCCATCAGTGAGAACGCCCAGTGCATATTTCAAAGGGTTGGGGGGCAGTGAGTGAAGAAAGGAAAGGGAAGTTAAAAGGGAGAGGAAGGAGATGGGAGAGATTTGTGAGTGTTGGAAGGGTATGCAGTGGGGTTCGGGTGGTAGTGAAAGGTCATGATGTAAGCATAAGAAAAAGAAGAAGAAGAAGAAGAAGAAGAAGAAGAAGAAGAAGAAGAAGAAAAGAGAGAGAGAATTGATTTAGGGTATTGGGAGGACGGGGCACTTTCTGAGTTCCTCGTCAAATGTAACCTTTCACCTTCAGATATCCTTCTAAATAAAAGTTTCCCCTAATTCTGAAAGTAGGACATTCTTATGCAGGATTTCTTAGTGGGGGTGCAGTTAGTGCATTGCTGTAGGGCTCGGAGGACCAAGATGGGCCTGTGGGCAAAGACTTAAATGTTTTTTCGGGAGAGCTGGGAATGGAAACTTCTTATTCGATACGATATGTCCATCAACAAGATGTTGATTTCACTGTTTACAGATGGATGAATATAGTTTGCGATCCTAAAAGGGTTATGACAGATAAAAAAAGGATAGCTAAACGATGTGGGTGTTCGTACAGTGCATATGGGAGGGACACAGCTGAATTTCAAAAAGTAAAGGAGCAGTTACATTTAATTCATAAGGGGCAATTTTTTTGTGTCTCCAGATCTAAAAAAGCCTTCTTCTATGTCTGCAGGTTTCTTATGAAATTCATCTAGGAGGCAATGTTCGTATGAAACCTCACACAATTGATAATAGCGCAAGCAAAGAAGCACTTACTTTTAATTTATATGGAATAATTTTAAGTTTAAGCTTTCCCAGATCCCAAACTACCTTCTTCTATGCTTGACAGTTTGGGGCTGCGCATAACACCCTTACGTGCACTTAGGCTCCCCCCACCCCTGATACCCTAGGATGCATTTTGCAAATAGTAGTACAAAATAAATCGATATGAAACACAGATGTTCACAGACGTAGTTCAAAGCTATTGCAGCTTGAGGTGTTTCCACGAAGCAAAGGCAAACATTTTGTAAAGCGTGGGATACCTGTATTGAGTCGTGGCCGCAGGTGGACCGACTGGCGTCAAGGTAGCGTCAAATTAGCGGGATGAAAGACACATCTGGAAAGAATTTATCTCTAGGCCAACAAACACACACACACACATGAACTTAGACACACACGCATACAGACATTCACACCCACACACACAAGCGTACACACATAGATACGTATGCAATTATACACATACGCATACAAGTGCACATACACACATACGTACGTGCAAACATACATACACACATACCGACACGTACCACCCAGGCCGACCATAGTTGCAGTCACGTATCCAAAACCATAATGAATAACAAACAAGCTCGTTCACTTAGGAATGTATGAAAATACTATGTTTGATTGCTTATAAGAAATCAAGCTAAGAATCCCTCTGGGATGGCAAGCTTTCGGCAAAGCAAACTCAGCTTTCAAAAAAACCAAATGATCCTAATAATCCTGAAAAGAAGAGTATACAACCAATGGATTCTCCCGATAGTCACTTATGGGAAGCATTTTCGGGATGTTATATTCTGTAATGTGTAGTACCTTAACGTATCCCGCAGAGAACCTACACGACCTCCAACTAATGCTAGATTATCTAAACAAAGAAAGCAAAAAAGTCAGCCTACACATGAACTTCAGTAGAACGAAAAATCGTGTGCAATAATCATGTTGAGAATAAGAACATAACTCTCAAGATAGAAGATGCGAAACTCGGCAAGGTAGACGACTACATCTACTTAGGACAACAAATCTCCAAGAGACCCTCAAAAGAGGAGGAAATCAAGCGAAGAATCACTTTGGGATGGCCAGCCTTCGGCAGAGCAAGCTGAACTTTCAAGAACCAGACGATCCCAATAATCCTAAAACGAATGGATACTCCCGATAGTCACCTATGGAGCTTAAACATGGAACCTAACCAAGAGACAGACCTATAAACTGAGAAGCATGCAACGTGCGCATAAAAGAATCTTGCTCAACCTTACATGGAGAGACCACAAGACAGCACAGTATATAAGGAAGAAAACGGGTGTCTGTGACATCATAGAAACTTTTAAAAAACTCAAATGGCAATGGGCAGGCCATGTTGCAAGAATGAAAGACAACCGATGAACATCACGTCTCACAACATGGGTCCCTAGAGACCACATAAGAAAACGAGGCCGACAGAACACAAGATGGAGAGATGAACTAGACTGATTCAAGAAATACTGGCTCTACGACGCCCATAGAGAATAGTGGCAAATCCTGGGGAAGGTCTATGTCCAACGACGGACGTTAAAAGACTGATGATGATGAAGACCCCGTCATTTTAACAGGGAATCTACTCTAATAATGATCTGTGGGTTTTTTTCTCCATTTGCTGTCCGTCACATTCAACTCATCCATTTTTTTCAAAAATTAGGTTGAAACAAATACTCCCTACTCACCATTTCAAACAGAACAACCTTCCCGAAAAACAAATTCAGCATTTTCTCCCCCTCCCCCCCCAAACCCTACTGCATCTCAATCCTAACATAACCCAAGTCGAGTGGGAATTACCAGAAGCTAATCTTACTTGGCCGTAGTTAAAAGTTTTGTTCCTCATCAGAACCCCCAGTATAGATGGTGTAATACAAATTCATGCTAAGTTAATACACTTATATAATGAACAGTGTGACCTTTTCGTTCTTCTCTCCGTATTGCTGGACACTTCCTGTCAGGAGTAAAATTTCGCTGATAAAGATACCCAACAGATTAATTTTTTAAAAAAAAAGCCAAATATATCAATGAATTATTTTCACAGATTACTTGTCCATTTATATAATGAACAGAGTAATTTTTTTAGTTCCCAGTTCGTAATCTTGGACTCTTCCACACGAAGGTAACAATGCTATTGATAAAAATATCTCCTACCCACTTTTCTTGCCTTTTCGCTATAAGTTGAAAATCGAAGTAATTTTTAACTTTTTGTCATTTTAGAGGCACGCTAACTCCTTTCTCTCTCTCCTACACCCCAGTTTCATGTATCACTGATGACTCAGCCTGACATATCATTGGGGACCTGGGAACGCTTAAAAAATTTCCCATTTGAATTAATGGTAATTGCCTCTTCGCTTTCGGCCATTTCGGCTTACGAAAGGCTTTTAGATAACGCTCTACTTTCGGGTAGAGGAGACACTTGTATATCCGGAAATTTGTCACGGAGATTAATTTGTATCAAAAATAAAAACACATTTTCCGAAATTCTCATCCATCATCCATTTTTTTAACACTGTCTCAAGTTCTCATCAATGCAGAACAGGATAAGGTGTTGCTAATTTAGCCATTTTACTCTAAATTCAGCACATTTTGTTTTTGTTTTGGCAGCACGAATAAGCACGATACTAGCGCAGGCGTGATTAAGCATACTAGCCATTTTTAGCATCTTTTTTTCTACGATTTTTAACATTATATGCTTGTTTTGGCCATATTTAGCTATTTGGCTATTTCTTGAAAAAAATTGGTACAATTTAGTGCTTTTTGGCTGTCAAACTAAATATGAAATATTTTTTGATTTGACAGCACAAAGGACAACGATTGATATAAATTGAAGGTAAGTGCTTTTTGTGGAAAAATAGGGCGTCTCTTCGTTCGGAATTGCCGAAATCAGGAATTGTTATTCTTTAAAGATGGAGATGAGTTTATTTTCCTACTTTAACAAGAACAATCGTAGCAACACAGTCAGTAATTAAACAGCCGTAGCGTCAAAATTCGAAGCCGTGAAAAAAAGATGGAAGAATGAATGTGGTCAGAATGAATTCTGTGGATGACATCACTGGCGTTTTCCACCGGAAGACATCTAAAATAGAGTAGGAAAACATCTAGAAACATCTAGATTTTGTGGAATCTAGATGTGCAAGCTGTTGAATCGGGTCATATTCATCAGTAGTCTTTATTCATCTGTCATTGGACACAGACCTTCCCCAGGATTCGCCACAGCTCTCCATGGTGGGCATCGCAGAGATAATATTCTCTGAACTTGTCCAATTTATCTTGCCATCTCATATTATGCCGGCCTGGGTTCTGCATTTGATGTCTGGGAAACCACGTTGTGAGTTCTGCTGTCCATTGGTTGTCTGCCATTCTTGCAACATGAATCTAGATGTTATTAATAAACCTGTCAAAATGAGCCCCCCCCCCAAGGTCAAGAAGCTTTCCCCCCCCCCAAAAAAGGGTCTAGTGGAGTACTGACGCCAATTTTCAAGATTGTGAACAAAACGGTAAAGCTGTGACACACAAATGAACACACAAACAAACAAACAAACGCACACACATTTAAAAAAAAGGATAGAACCTTCGGCCATCTTTGATGGCTACGGTTGTTCAATAACCGTCCTAACCAAATAAGAGATTGTGAACCAATATGCAAAATACACATTTCTCTATCTTGATTTGAACAGTTTGCTAGGATGCTATCTTACTGACTGAGCTAAATTGGCAAAGTTATTTCATTCATCAACGCAAATTTAGTAACCTCGCTGGTGGTCGCTAGTTCAATCCCTGGGTCAGGAAGTCTTCAAAAAGCATATACACTTTTTCAGTGTGAGAGGCGGACAAGCGACACTGCAAGAAAGAATTGACTAGGAAGACCACCCGCATCTCAGTGAAAATGTTTTTCGAGATTTTATAAAGGAGAATTCAAGTTCAAGGTCAAAGAACGCACTGGAAGGCCTAGGGATCCTGAGACAAAAACATGAAGAGATTAGAATGATGCAGAGGTCCCATCACCGTCTTTTGCACAATATTAGGGGAATATTAAAAGTGTTTTTGAAGTTTAAGAAGCTCTTTATTGCACGTGCACTTAGTAAACTGTAGTTCGTCTTTCTCAAACCTTGGGAAAAATTAATAAGCTAGGAAAATGGTTTCCACATGTGAACTTACAGAAAAGAACATCTGTCAGCATTTAAACTTTCTTTCTCTGTCTACGTGCTTCTGTCTCTCTCCCTCTTCCCCCCTCTCTCAGTACACACACACACACACACATATATATATATATATATATATATATATATATATATATATATATACTAAAATGCTTATAAAACAATAACGTAACTTCCATTAACAGAATAAATCAAAAAGAACAGCTTGATACAAACTGACATGACGTAAGTAACTCAAGATAACATAAATACCGTTGAAAATTGAAAAATTGAGACAAATATAGCGACAATAAAGAAAAAAAAACTCTCGAAAAAGACCATTGGTGGTCGAAAGTACTTGGGACAAATAGAGATAATGATTTTTGTTTGGAAAACTAGAAAAGAAAACTCTCTATGAAAACGAACAATAATGTCTATACTTTTCAATAACTGTTCAAAAGAAGAGGTACTGCCTGAATACACTACATATCTAATGGATATCATTATCCAACTATATTAATAAGGAAAGACAGCCCCAGTGGCTCAATCGTTTAGCGCAGACCTGAGCTATAGAAGTGGAAAAATAGATGGGGATTTAAATCTCAAACGGGCTCATTACTTAATTTTCCGACCAATGCCTTTTTTTGTTCACTACCGTAAATAATTAAGTTCATGCAAGATTTAGCTTCTTAAACTATCATACACACACATACACACACACACACACACACACACACACACATATATATATATATATATATATATATATATATATATATATATATATATATATTGAGCACTCTGGTGGATGAGGGATTTCTGTTTAAAACAAATATATCGCTTCAATCCAGCCTTACTGCCTGTCCAGTTCCGTAGTCCAGAGGTAGAAAATCGGCCTACGGGTCTGAAGTGAAGGTTTAAATTCTGTCTCGTGGTACTGGATGGAATAATGGAAAGTCTATAGCCACGCTGAAGAGATGTAATACATCGAAACATTGTGGATGACACAATAATACACACACACACACACACACACACACACATATATATATATATATATATATATATATATATATATATATATATATATATATATATATATATATATATATATATATATATGCACACATTTATATGGTGTCGCTCGGAAAAAAAAACACCTCATGTGTCAACACTGGGATGAAAATGATATTTTATACAGATTTAATAAAAACTCCGAAGAGGGCTGCCTACTCATTCTTGAAACTTTAAATAATTTTTTTTTCTGAAAACTGAAAATTCATTTGATCACTTTTGACGATAGTAGTTCAAATATCGATACGGACTTTCGTACCTAAATTCAAGATTTGAATGACTAATAAATTGGAAGGACATGTAACTCAAAGAAAAAAAGGAAAAAAAAATTCTCTAACGGGTCTTAACCCGGTCCGCCGATTATATTTCTTTCATGCTAAAATCATTTCTTTTAGGTGTGCACGAACGCAGATCCCTATCCAAATTGACAGTTTATTTATGATTAAAATTCGGCCTTGATATGTGCGTTGTAGGTAAATTGTAATTCCTGTTTTGGGATATGCCTTTGTTTTTTCCTTTGTGATGTCTCACCGGTTATGCCAGCACAAATCCAAAGGCAGACCCACGCAAGTCGGCACGCAACCTTGAGCAAACTTGTATATGTACTGAGAGAAAAAGAAATTCACGTCTTCAGTCACTAATGATGAATGGATATTATAGTTGTAGTTTAGTATCATAGTTACGATGTGAATAGGTTGCAGTTTAAAATCATAATTACAATTTGAATTGAATCCCCTCGGATAAAAAAGAAAATTGAAATATTTCCTTTCTCAAATCTGACAAATTTAGGTTTGAAAAAAAAAATGTGGTTTGAAAGTCTAATAAATTGAGAGCACATAAATTTAAAGAAAAAAATTTTTTACACTTTATATGATATAGACACACCCAAAATTAAATTAGCCCTTGGAGGGGAAAAAAAATTCTCCTGGCTGAGATTGAAATCAAGTGCACCAATTCTATTTTGGGCGGCTTTTCCTACTTGGTTGCTTGAACCGTCATAAAATTGAAACTGTAAATTACAACCCTAAAAGAAAAAAAAAAAGTTGTCTACGCACTTATTTTCTGAGAGCGCGAATGCAGACCCAATAGAGAACACCGAACTTGTTTTTTTAAAATTCCGCCTTAAAATGCAGGCAAATTCTTGTCTGTTGTCATCCACAGATTCCAAAGGACCAACAGAAAGTTAAGGTTTAGCTTCAATGAAAATGCCAAGATTGACTTGGTCCTAAATTCTGAATTGACTTTTAAGGGACACTATAGACCATTACCGACTCTCCTATGTTGATCTTAGGGCTAAGTTACCTTTGTATACAGATTTGTCGGGTGCTGCTATCTCTCTGAGATTTGAAAATACCAACAAAAAAATGACCTGACCCTTATTTGACTTTTAAGTATCACTACAAGTCAGTACCAACTATCTCATGTTCATTCTAGTTTCAAATTACCCTTATACTCAAATTTTCAGCCCGTAGTATACAATCATTTAGGATACTATAAAACTTGAATTTAGTTAGAAACAATAGATCAGAACGATATGTTATTTTTTCTCTTTGTCATAATCTCGGTAGTTTGACTTATAAAAAAATTAGTTTAGCATTTAGTTTGAAAGAGCAATAATTTTTTTCACCTTCGTTTTCGTTTAAAGTGGTGCAAAAGTCACTTCCCATTTTAAAACTTGAATTACTCTTTAATAAAAAGGTAGAAAAAATTCCTTTTGCGTGTACAGTAATTCCCTCGCCTTAACGAACAAATAAAGAGGGAGGAAGTCGTCTTTAATTTAGAAAGTTCTTTATATTAAATGGCTGTCCCTCGTTCGGTAAATAAGTGGATCGGTAGTTAACGAACTTCGTTCGGTAAATCCAAAGTTTCTGCACGTTCTATATCAACTTTACTTTGTTCGGTAAGTCCAAAGGCAGTTTGGTTGCATAAAGGAGAAGACTTAGATGTACTTCATTAGGAAGCCATATCAGAAATGCATGCAAAAACACCTGTGATAAGCATAAAACGTAAATTGTTTTGACGTGAATGATCACCCAAGGAGATTATGCCCAAATCACACACGCACTTGCCCGCAAAGATATCTCATTAGTCTTGACATCGTTTGGTAAATGAGAGAAAGTTTATAATGGTCGACTTGTTCGACGCATTTATCGAACTTTTGGGGCGGATCACGCCCAACACGCCATGCTGCCAAAAGATGTTGGTTTCATGACAGTTTCGAATTTATCGAATCCAAAGTCAGTTTGGGTCGATCCATCAGTTCGTTAAAGCCGATTTTTTTAATATCGTGGTTCGTTATCCTAAGTGTTTATCGTACTTATTTTTGGCCTTCAGAATTACTTTGAACTGATTACAGAATATAACATCCCAAAAATCCTTACCATATCCCGCTTGGCATGGTCGAACCCTTTCTAGACAATGATCTATGACGGTTCGGAATGATTTGGACGTAACTCGTTTGAGAGGTTCCTGGACATTTAGCGAAGACACTTCGAGTACTGAATTTTTTGATATGACGGCGGCGGATTAAACCACCTCCTACTGAAACAGAAGCAAGCACTGGGCCACGGTGACTTGGTGAATATAATCGATTTCATGTCCTTTTATTAAAAAAAAAAACACACCCAGCAAAACATGTTGCCAAGCTACAATATCAATTTTTGGAGTGTTCATTAATGTCAAGGTTTATCGGAAAACATAACTGTCAACATATGTTTCTTTCATTTTTTAATTTGGTCTGGCTGTCTGACTGTCTGACTGGCTGGCTATGTATGTATCCCATCAACAGGGCTGAAAATTTCAATATTGACTCATAATGTTTACAATAAACGTTTTTGTTTTGTTGTTCGAAAATCCTCACCAGCGAATAGTTTAATTTATCATATAGATTGTTTTCATAGTTTGTCTTTAGCAGCGCTCACGCTTGTTTTGTTTTTTTAATGATCATCGACTAACAAAAGGTGAGATAAATGATAACCGGGGGGGGGGGTCTGACAAATAATGCACAAGTTGTATACGAGGATTGTCGCTATAGGATTGACCGAGCCATGTTCCTGTAACTCAGGATAGAGTTTTTGACCCCCTATGTATAGTGTCCAAATAGCCTGGCGAAGTCCATCACTAGGCTTCCACACTTTATGCCAAGTGCTAAGCTGACACGTAGTTTCAAAGTCTTTGTTATGACTCGGACATAGGTTGAACCTATGATCAACCGAACTAGAGATGAGCACTCGAGCATGGTAATTGCTCTATAGCCAGAGCAAACTTTATTAAATATAATTGGGTCCTTCTGCCGTGGATCCCTATAGATAGAAGCTGAAGTAACAAGCCTGTATGCTGGAGGGTCAAACATCACTTCTACTTCTTTTTTAATTGAAGATGATTACTGAAACGTTTAGATTGTTATATAATGTTTTTGTCCTTTTAGTATAAACGTATTTATTTATCAGGATGAAATAGGCCTTTCCATATCTATAAGATACATTTTCGTAGTAGTGTCTCACTTGTCAGATTGGCTCAGGTGGGGAGATAACCATCTACGAATCACTTGGTCGTGATTTCGAATCATGGTAAGGGAATTTTCGTTCTACATATGTAACTATTTATCAGAATTAAATAATCCCTCTTGTATTTGTAACATAAATTTTCGTAGAAATGTAAGACTTCTCAGTTTGATTATCGGTTTGAAAATTCGTAGCAATATCTCTTTTGAAACGATGCTCAAATGATAATTCGTAATCTCTATAGGTTTAGGTACTTCCAACTCGTTACGCCTCTACTCCAGGGAAGCTAGGCTGATTCAACCTCAACATAATTTTATGTATTCATATTTTTCTCGATTATCATTATTGAGTATAGATCGGGCTAGGCAGCGAAGTGAACTTGAACCTCATTATGTGTACACTAGAGTCGCTTTAGGAAAGACCGGGCCATAGTTCATGGTAATTCTACAGGGTTTTCAGTCTCTTATGTCAAGATAACCTGACAGATCCCATCCTTCTCCAGGTTTCTTCAATCTCATTCTTTACGTCGAGTGCATTGCAGAGATGCTTTCTAAAAGTCTTTGGAATTACTCGGCAATGGATTGAACCTATCCAACTGGAGGCCATCACTCTATCACTGGGTCACGGTGATCGGTCTATAGACTGAATAAATGACATGTTCTTATAGGGCGATTACGAATTGTAAATAACCTAAAACCCGAGCGCCCTGAATTCACCGTCCCCATCCGACCATCAAATAATAATGCACTGCCCCACAATGTACTTCACCTGGCTGAATAAGAGAACACGTGGTTTTCCAAACATTAGCTTTCTTCATATCAAAGCTTTTACACGGTGCCTGAAGAGATTTGTCCTTTCTCCGGTGAATGGCTATACGTACTGAGTAAATGCAAAAGAAAAAGTTCCAGCTTTGACAAAAACCATCAACCTCAACTGTGTTCGTCAACATGATCAGCATCAACATGGACTTCTACAGTTTTTGAATGGGTCTGGCTTTGTCCGGACTGAACAAAGCGTAGAGAACATTCTGGGTCTTCTACCGCGACGCAGTCTGGATAGAAGTAGAAGGTGACTGATTGTCATATGTGTAATATGACAATAAACTGGATCAATCAATAGAACAGTCATATTTTGCCATCTATTCATGGCTGACCTTTCAATCTCTATCATTTGACCTTTTTCATGCCAGACATTCATCAATTGCAAAGAGCGCGATAGCCACTCAATGGAAACTGTCACATGACAAACATCTTTTGGCAGCATACCATGTTGGGGATGATCAACTGAACAAAATGGGAGAAAAGGAGGGATCAGTATATGAGTTACTCCTCTCGCTTCTTGTTGGATCACTAAAAAAATACGAATTTTCAAATAACGAGAGTGGACGCCCCGGATCAAATCTAATCTGCAAACCATAGAACTACCCGTAGCTTCTCGTAGATAATGCGTCATCTAATAGAAAAATAAAGATAACGCGTCTGGTTAGTCACTCAATAGAAACTGTCTCGTGATCAGCGTCTCCAGGCGGCATGCAGTGTGTGTGTTGGGGATGATCAATTAGAAATTGGATAAAAGGCTGATAACTGAATGTTTATTCTCTCGCCTTTTGTTGGGCGATAATCATTAAAAAGACATAATTTTATTTTTTTTTAAAGTGAAAACTGCTGCACATAAATCAAGGGGCCAATCTAGCATAAATTTACATTCCAAATTGAAGCCCAACTCAAAATCACAGGCGAGGATTTAAAAAAATGTTTTTTCTATGCATAATAAGGAGTAAATCTGTTTCAGTCCTTTAGCTCAATTGGTGCGGCCTGTACGTGTGACACACACATAGCCAGCCTGTCATCCAGACAAACTCGCTAAAAACTGAAGAAACCTAAGCAGCTATTGCACTATGTTGATGATGACAGTTTTGGTTGACGGTCTCTGACAATCCTAAACCCTTTTCTTTTGCGCTCACACAGTATATTCGGCCGTTCACTGGAGATTGGACAATTCCCTTCAGGCGCCGTGTAAAAGCTTTGATATGAAGAAAGCTAATGCTTAGAGATGAACAACTGAAGGATTACACGTCCTCTCATTCAACCAAGCAAAGGACATTGTGAAGCAGCGCTCTCTGGCATTTGATCGTCGGGTTGATGGGTAAGTTCAGGGTGTTTGTGTTTCGGGCTGTTTACAATTCGTAATCTGCTCTTTGAGAAAACCTTACAGTTTTTTTTTGTCATGTATTTTAAAAGAAAATAGATTGTCAAATTCTGACGGAACTGCACACGCAAATATCTATTTATCTATCCATTGAATAACCGTAGCTATCAAAGGTGGCAAAAGCTTCTATCTTTTTTTTTTCTTGTATGCGCATATGTTTGTGTGTTTGTGTGTTTGTGTGTCCCTGCGCTCCCAGCATTACTGTCTTGTCAATAGACATGAAAATTGTCAACAGTATTCAATAATACATCTTCTACAGAATTTTTTTTGATTTTTGCTGAGTGGGGGGATTTTGGTAGATGAAGGCCTTTTGATCTTCTGGGAGCCTCATTCTGACGAGTCTTTGTGATAAAATCCAGATTCCCCAGAATCTAAGTATTTCTAGATGTTTTTTTTTCTCTCTATTTTAGATGCTTTCCAGGGGAAAACGCCAACGATGTGATAAACAGAATTTATTCAACCCAGATCTATTATTCGATGCAAGTTTTTAAACACAACTTCAAATGTTAATCGATTTTGATTATAATGGTGTATCCATCTATCTATCAATCTATCTATCTATCTATATATGTTCATATCTATCTATCTAGCTAGCTAGCTATATATGTTCATATCTATCTATCTATCTATCTATCTATCTATCTATCAGTCTTTTCATATGTATGTATGTATGTATGTATGTATGTATGTATGTATCTATCTATCTATCTATCTATCTATCTATCAATCAGTCTGCTCATATCTATCTATCTATCTATCTATCTATCTATCTATCTATCAGTCTGTTCATATCAATCTATCTATCTATCTATCTATCTATCCGTTCATATCTATCTATCTATCTATCTATCTATCTATCTATCTATCTATCTATCTATCTAAAGATGCAGAGGTAGCAAAGACATGTTCACACATATGCGTCCAATCCTTACTATTCTCTTGCAGGCAAAATTTGGTAAAAAAGTTGAAATAAATTTTTTAATTATTCATTTTTTTTTAATCAGATTATCTATCGTGAATCAGGCTTTCTCAAAGTTAGGGTCGGGAGACCTCCAGGTCTCTTATGAAGAATACTGGGTTGCCAGAAATTTTTCTTTATTTCATTTTTTTTTTCTCTGAAGAATGATATCTATTTTTTTATTCTTGAAAATTTTTTTGTATAACTGTGTCATTACTACAGGGCTTACTACAATGAATGGTTAGTGCAGCGTTTCTATTTATCTATCTATCTGTCTCTCTGTTCATATCTTTTTCTTGCAATGATTGTCACCAGTGTTGCTATAGTTAGTTAGTTGACTAAATTCGATCTTCGATGGGGGCCTCCCACTGAGGAATTAAGTTTTAGCTTAGTAAATACTTAGCTTACCTACTGTAGCACAATGGTTGATAATCTAGTTATGGTTACTAAGTTACGAGTGCATTGGGTCCGACCTTCGTGAGATGAACCGGTATCTGCCTTTGAGTTTGATTAAGCTAATCTTACAAAATATCTAACCTTCGATCAATATTAGGTTTTCTTTATCAAACTACAATCTGAATACAATATCCGAACCGAGCATAAATGAATCACCATAGCCCGTGCGTTCACCATTACTAATAATCTAGAAAAGAATACCTAAGATTACCCAAGAAAATAGGTCTTCTATGTAAAGTTGTCCGAGACAATTGGTCTTTTATCTAAAATCATCTTAAAAAATAAGCCTGTTATCTGAAATTATCTTGAAAAAAGGTCTTTTATCTAAAGTCATCTGAGAAAATACCCGCAGGATTTGGGTGATCTTGGACCAAAATGAATATAGAGATCCCCAGAAGCACCTTTAAAAAAAAAGAAACTTGAAAAAATATTTTCTTGAATAGTATCTAGGGGTGCATTCATGCAAAATTTCAATGTTGTTGCAAAAATTGTGACCAGGAGCGTCCCCACCACCCTCACAGACGAGCAAAGAGAGCAGAATCTGTATTCAACCTGTCTGCTTGGTCGGGCGGGCTATATGTGTGGCTACGGTGATTTCATTGAAGAAATCTGTGTATGTGCATGCGTGCGTGTGTGTGTGCGCGCACGTGGGCGCACACGTGGGCGCGTGCTTGTGTGTGTGTGTGTGTGTGTGTGTGTGTGTATCGTGAATAGATTAGTCAGCACACAAGGCAGAGCAATGTCCAGTTTGAGGTTCATCGGACCAGCCGCTCTCGAGAAATTAAATAAAAGAATAATTCTAAGGTACAGATTATAGATTTTATATCGAAAATTATTGATCTAAATCTAGATATAAAATATCTATATTCGCAACTCTGAAGAGAAGTATCCGAAATAGTTTGACGACGTTGCTTCGTACGGCGGACAGAAAATTATTTTCCATGATTATTATAGCAGACTGCAAAACACCCCTAAAAATCTATATGTATGTATAGTGCTTACAGACCGAGCCAATAGATCTTGACGGCTGGAAATTCGAACACTTACTCCTTATTATGTCTGGGAAAAAAACGCTTTGTTTTTGGGCAAATCACACCAACCGAATAAACTTAGTAATAGGGGTTCAATTTACAGTGTAAGTTCACGCTTGGTCCCTTAGTTCGTGGCCGGTAGCATTCACGCCTATTTTTTGAAAATTCGGACTTTCTTTCAGTAATCACAGCCCAACAAAAGGCAAGGAGTAATTTATCCATTGACCCAATTTTTTAATTGATCATCCCCAAACACGGTATGCTGCTAAACGACGTTGGTCTCTTGACAATTTCTGATGCATGAGTAACCAGACCTATTTATTGATTTTAAACCTCACTGGGTACCCCAAACTAATCCAACAAAATTGATTTCTGTGAAACGCACAGTGTCAGGGGAGATGTATGATAGAAAGGTATGTATGGAACAGAATGATAAATGTCTCTGTCGCTGTGCACATCTGAAATGTCACAGCTTTAGGAAAAATTTATAACATGGTGGTGGATGTTGTCTAAATCTTTTTGAAAAGAAAAAAAAGACAGCGGGCGCACCATACTGTTGGCATTAAAGCAATGACATTTCAAAATGCCATTTACGTTCGTACAGGTGAAGATCCTAATTTGCACAGGACATGTTACGAGAAAATGGACAATCTGCAAGCTCTTTCAAATCTGGGAACGATCATAGGCGAGGCTCTTATTTCGTCCGCTCCCAATTAGGACCAAAGTAGGAGCGGGCGAAGTAGGAACCACACACGTAGTAAGAGAAACAATTACGTATGAATATCGCTAAAAAAGCTAAGTTTGAAGGGAAAAGTGGCCATTCTCTATATTTTTTTACGAGTAAGCAATCGAAAAATAATGCTCGTTGCGCCGGAACGAAAATTGCGTTGCGTGTAAAACATTAATCATTGATTTTGTCGGATCAGTTTCCTCGGCTTTGCAATTTGTATCCCAATGTTTCGGCCGCACTACTCTCTATCTGTCTGCCTGGATTTCTCGCCTGGGTTGTTGTTACCAATATTACACAGTTCCTCTACTTAGATGCGTGACTACTTCGTGATACCATGTACTGTCAACAGCTTGTAGACTTGTGCCATACTAAACAAAAAGTTTAGTGAACAGATCTTTTGGCTGCATCCCGTGCTGGGGTGATCAATTAAAGATTGGATAAAAAGGAATGATTATTTCTCCTGACTTTTGTTGGGCAGTGATCGATAAAAAAACAATGTGTGACACAAATGAAGGGACAAATTAAGTATTAACTAAATTGAAAATTGAACCCCACCAACCCACCCACTAAAATACTATTTAGGGCGATTTACAAAAAAATTTCCATCTCTAATAAGGAGTGACACTTTAAATCTTCAGCCATCTAGCTCCATTGGCGTGGCCTATACGTGCGACACATACATAGATAGCCATAGATAGCCAGCCAGTCAGACTCATTCAAAATAGAAATCTTTGTTGGTATAGACAGTTTTCGTTGCTTTAAAGGAATGGATTAAACTTGGTCAGTATTCAGTTGGGTGACCGGTTAGGAACACCAGATCCTCTCTGCATTTTGGGACCTTGTGTCTGGCTAAGCAAATGCTCAGGAAATAATCTGTTCAAAGTCTTCAAATTAATCGCACAGAGTCCAGTTACTGACGATTGAAAATGGACAGGTTTGTGTTTAGAGCGACTCGCACTTCAATGTGTGAAAAGCTGGTTTCATTTTCATACTTCGAACCTTTTTTTACTCACTTCATTTTTGTTACAGTATTAGAGGTGAGAGAATCACACCTGCAAACAAACAAGCAAACATTTAGGTTGATTAAAAAGTGGACGATATGTTCCGCATTCAGGATGCAATATCAACAAATATATATATATATATATATATATATATATATATATTATTGTGTCATGTGTCATCCGAAGACAGCTGTTTCGATGTATTACATCTCTTCAGTGTGGCTATAGACTTTCAATTATCCCATCCAGTACCGCAAAGCAGAATTAAAACCTTCACTTCAGATCCGGAACTAAACAGCCAGTATGGCTGAATTTAAGCGATATATCTATTTACATATAGAAATTCTTCATCCACCAGGGTGCTCAATTCCTGTGGAAGAGCATTGCATAAGCTTACGATGGATGAGTTACCTCACTTAAAGAGTGCTTAACCCAGAAAAGTGGAGCATTATATATATATATATATATATATATATATATATATATATATATATATATGAATTAGTTTGTTTAATGCAGACACAAAACAACATATTTATTCGAGTATTTGGATATTAATACATCGAGCGACAATTCTTACAACTAAAAAAATAACAATACCGCATATTGAATTAAGTAATATCTCTCTTACATGAATATGATTTCATATATTCCATGTACATTATGAAAATAGGTAACTATCAAACCATGAAGCGATAGACTTACTTTCTAATAGAATAAGATGCCACCAGTACTTTATAGATAATCTTCTTATATCAATAACACATAAAAACATTTTAAATTTCAAATCCAGAATACAGAACGTAATGCATAAGTTTTTTGAAATTCAATTCCAAGAAAGTTTTAAAGTACAAAAAGGGAGTATATATAAAATCTCACAATGTTTTTTTTTTTAATTGAGAATCGCAGGTAATCGTGGAACAAATTTGCTGTATTTATTGTACTAGATATATTTCATTAGAAGATGACTGCTGTACTGTCCTGATTCAGCTTTACAAAGTCGCTAGAAATATATACCCAGCTTAGCATCAACCAACTGTTGTCTAACCACAGGTCAGCCTTATTGACAGAATACTCCCACAAAGGGACAGCAGGGCCCCATAGCTTGCTCGCATCTGCTAGGAGAAGTATTATCATATTTAACATTGATCAGTAAGTATAACAACAAATATATATGTATATATTGCTGATACAATTAATAATTATGATTAACACTCCCTTCTCTAGGGTAGAGTACTCTTATGTAGGACACTTGTCTGCCATAAGCATCTATGCAATGCTCTTCCAACTCTGGAATGGAGCACTCTGGTAGATAGGGAATTATGCGTGAATAAATTAATCACTTAATTCGGTCCTACTGACGGTCCATTTCTGCATAGGGCAGGGGTAGAGCACCTGGGTCTGAAGCGAAGGTTTCGATCCTACATAGCGGTACTTGAAGAGATATCGAGTCTATAACCATGCTGAAGAGTTGTGATACGATGAAACAGCTGTCTGTGGATGACACAATTGTATATATATAAATATATATATATATATATGTATATATATATATATATATATATATATATATATATATATATATATATATATCTGCGTCTGGTTATATTGATGTTATTCTCCAAACTTGAAAAAACACGGCTTCATCGATCTTCAATTACCCCAAATAATGCAAATCATGGAAAATTTTACCAGACGACCAATGAACATCGTCGTCAGACTATTGATAAGAAATTTGAAGTGACTGGTTTGTCTGAGAGTTCGTGCAAGTGAATATTAACAGAAGATTTATATATATTTGTTGTTTTCTCTTTTGAAAACGGCATTGACCAGCTATACAATATTAAATAAAGTAGTAATCATCGGTCTTTCAACGTCTGTCGTTGGACATAGACCTTCCCCATGATTCGCCAGAGCTCTCTATCATGAGCGTCACGGTGTCAGCACTTTCTGTCTTATAATCTGCCGAGCATAGTTTAGCATATGATCCCTGGTGATCAACATTGTGAATCTTGATGCCCAGTGGTTGTCTGGCATTATTGCTACATGACCAGCTCATTGCCATTTAGGTTTTCATATAGTTCCTATAACTCTGATTCCTGTTTTTCCTCTAACATACTCTGCTGTGTAGTAATCTCTCCATCTGACGTTGAGCATGATTCTCTCCTGTAAGTGACAGCATGCATTAGTGGTATACCCTTCTTTTCAGGGCTAATGGGATTACATCTGTCAAAACAACGACCTTAGAACCATTGTCGTATCTGTGCTTCCACGGTGGTCCACAGGATGCTGACCCTTGGTTTAAAGGCTTGGGTTGGCCATCGGCAAGTAGACTACATAAAAACTCCGCTAGAAGGTTATTCTGCACACGGACCCCAACGTCTATAGCCTACTGCTTTGGAAATCCCCCCAACAAGCTTTGCTCGCAAAGCCAAGTAATATATATATATATATATATATATATATATATATATATATATATATTCACAGTTGTTGCGAGGTTTATTGCAACGTTAATTAGTTTGATGCATGCTGTTTTGTCACAGGGAATTCTTTAAATGTTCAGGCGGGCGTAAAATATTACAGTTACAGGAACAAAAATGGCAAAGGAGGGAAAGGTAGAATGAGCGAAAGACTCATAGAGTGGATAGACAGAGGGAGAGATGGAAAAAGGAAGAAAGGAAGCTAGTGAGTGAGTGGAGATCAGTGAAGGAGTGAGAATAAACGATAAATTATTCAGATAAAAAAAAAGGACAAAAGTGTGTCAAAAATGAATTGGCGAAAAAAAAAAAAAACAGCAAAGAAATTGAATAAAAAGCGACAATAGGACGAAAAAAATCGACGGGGAAAAATTAATTATTCAACAGTGCCCCTTCCAAAGGTGTATGTTTCGAAGGGGCCGGGGCTGTGAGTCAAGCAGTCTGCCATAATTGTCATGCAAAACAATCTTCTGTCCGTTCTACGATGGATTCAAATATTTCCCTTGTCTAGTCTTTAATATTTGATTTGTTTTTATCAGATCTCTCAACAGCTACTGACAAAAAGCTCTTTTGAATCGACACTACAACACTTTGTTTGCGACTTCATCTATCTTGCAGACACGCATAAATATATTTCTCTAATTGGTGTTAGATGTTCAGAAAGTAACTTCTCAACCCAAAACCTCAGATGCTCTTTGCGCAATGAATACGACCAGACACGAAAAAGCATTAGCAACAATAACAACAATAATTACAACAACAATGATAATAATTAATATGATAATAATAATATTAATAATAGCAACAAGAACAATGTTGATTATAACAACAAAAACAACTACGATAAGAAAAATTATAGCAACAACAATGATAATAATAATAAAGTATTACATCAACAACAACACCAATATTAATAACAACAATAACAACAACAACAACAACAACAATAATAATAATAATAATAATAATAATAATAATAATAATAATAGAGATTTGCATTAATGTAGAGAAACTACTAGAGATTCGCATTAATGTAGAGAGAGGTTCAGGTGACACATCTGAAGAATGCCCCCCCCAGCACAATTAGTACCAATAACAAAACTAGAATAACTCCCCATGAGACCCCCACAGTAAGCTATGTATCAGAGGGTGGCGACGAGGCACCAACGGAAGAAGAGAACACCAAAATACAAGCTTTGAAAGAGATCATGCGAGGAGAGAAAACAACACTCCCCTCCCTAAGAGACAAAGACAGAAAGAAAGTCGGAGAAGTGACCGAGCAGGTCAACTGCCTCTTACAGCACATAGAAACAAACACCCTCCTAGAACTTAACAACCTAATTTACGCAGGGGCGAAAATGGTAGCACAAAGCTTTACAACACAAGATAGGAGCCCGAGCAATAATAGGGAAGGGAAACCCAACTGGGAGAGAAGGTTACAAAGGCAGATCTCCCAACTACAGAGAGATGAAGTACTGCTTAGAAATACACCACACACAGACAGACCACGAGTAAGACTTTATAACAAATACAAGGTAACGCAAAAAGGCATCGCAACTGTAGTCGAAGAGTTACACCAGAAAAGACTAGCCAAAGAGGCAAGACTAAAAAGATACAGACTAAGAACGGCCCAATACACACAAAACCGCACATTCCAAAACAATGAGAAAAAGTTTTACCGATATTTAAATGGGGAAAGAAGGCAGGACATGAAACCAGATGCCACAGAGGCCAAGAACTATTGGAATAGCATATGGGGGCACCCAAAAAGACATAACGTAACACCGCAATGGTTAGGAAACATGAGAAAAGAACTAGGAGATATAGACAAGGGAGAACCAATAGTACTGAATGAAACCACATTGAAACATACTCTTAGGAAAGTAGCCAACTGGAAAGCACCGGGTCCCGACGGGATCCATGGGTATTGGTTCAAAAAATTTACCACGTTACACGGCAGACTCACTCACCTACTCCAAAATTGTCTGAATGAAGGCAAAGCACCAGAATGGATGACTAAAGGCAGAACCACCCTCATCCAAAAAGACCCGGGAAAGGGGAACATAGCAAGCAACTATAGACCAATCACTTGCCTACCACTTATGTGGAAAATCCTGACCGGGCAAATAGCAGAGAGAATATACATGTCAATGGATAGAAGGGGGCTACTACCAGAAGAACAGAAAGGGTGTAGGATAGGAACCAAAGGGGCAAACGATTTACTCTACATAGACCAGATGATCTTAAAAGAAGTAAGGAAAAGGAGAAAGAATATCGCAATGGGATGGATAGATTACAAAAAGGCATACGATATGATTCCACATAGCTGGATACTCGAATGCCTTAGAATGTTCAAAATTAGCGAACCGGTGGTTAAATTCATTGGTAATTCAATGGAAGACTGGAAAGTAGATTTGACAGCTGCAGGGGACAAACTAGCCGAGGTAGGGATAAAAAGGGGGATCTTCCAAGGGGACTCGTTGTCCCCACTGTTATTTGTTCTAACAATGATACCGCTTAACAGAATCCTGAAAAACAGCAAAGGATACCACTTCTCTAAAACAAAAGGAAAGGTCAACCACTTAATGTACATGGACGATATTAAATTGTTTGCGAAAAACAGGGGAGAGCTTGAGACTCTGTTCAACGAAGTAAGGGAATATAGTGAGGACATAGGAATGGAGTTTGGGATAGAAAAATGCACAATAATGGTGATGCATAAAGGAAGGCTTTCAATGACTGAGGGAATTGAACTTCCGGACAACAACAAGATTAGGGCATTGACTGCACAAGACCGATACAAGTACCTAGGTGTCCTTGAATGTGACACGATAAAACGGGAAGAGATGAAGGAGAAAATTAAGAGGGAATACCTTAGAAGGATAAGGAAAATATTAGAAACCAAATTAAATAGCAGAAATCTAATAAAAGGAATGAACACCTGGGCTGTGTCAGTAGTTAGGTATACAGGACCATTCCTAGGATGGACAAAGGAAGAGCTCCAATCAATGGATAGGCGAACAAGGAAACTTATGACGATGCATAAAGCATTACACCCTAGGGATGATACAGATAGACTATACGTTAAGAGAAAAGAAGGTGGTAGGGGGCTCATCAGCATAGAAGATTGTGTCCAGAGAGCTAAAGTAGTCCTAGATAAATATGTGCAAACAAATAGTGAAGAAATCATAAAGAGCGCGAGGGATAGTGCAACAAACAAAGTAGAAAGCAATGGAACGGTACAGCAAACTAGAAAAGAAAAGTGGGAAGGGAAAAAATTGTACGGCGAGTTTAAAAGACAGATAAAAGATATAGCAGACGAGAAATCATGGACGTGGTTACGAAAGGGAAACCTTAAGAGAGAAACAGAATCGCTCATCATGGCAGCCCAAAACAAAAGCATAAGGACAAACTACATAAAAGCTAAAATCGACAGAACACAGGCAAACAGCAAATGCCGCATGTGCGGTGAAAGAGATGAGACAGTAAACCACATAACTAGTGAATGTAGTCAACTCGCCCAGAAGGAGTATAAGCATAGACACGATAGAGTAGCAACGATGATACACTGGGAACTAAGTAAACAAATGGGATTCAACCATGGGGAAAAGTGGTATCAGCACAAGCCAGAGGCAGTTTTGGAGAATGACAACCACAAACTACTGTGGGACTTTGACATCCAAACTGACCACCTCATCCAGGCAAGAAGGCCGGACTTAGTAATAGTAGACAAAAAAAAAGAAGGCCTGCCAAATAGTAGACGTGGCTGTGCCTGCAGACCATAGAGTAAAAAAGAAGGAGGCTGAAAAAAGGGAAAAATACCAGGACCTAGCAAGGGAGTTAAAGAAAATGTGGAACATGAAAACCAGGGTAGTACCAGTCATAGTGGGAGCACTAGGAACTGTCCCCAGAACGCTGAGGGAGAGACTGGAGGAGATCGGGATTAGGGGGAGGATAGAGACCGTACAGACCACAGCACTACTGGGAACTGCACGGGTACTGAGGAAGGTGCTAGAGATATAAGTACTGCAACGAATTGTAGCTCTGTCATGATATGCGAAAGAGGGAGGAGACGTTAGCTGAAGACCTGAGGAGACTTATTGTCACTCAGCCCTCAGCGATAACCACTGGGCAACCGGTGTGAAACTGTAAATCGCAGAATTACTGCGACCTGCTAGTACTAGGAGAGGAGGGCTGGAGACTTGAGGAGACTTGCTGTCACTCAAACTCCAGCGGTTACCACCAGGCAACTGGTGTGAGATTCCAAATAATAATGATGATAATAATAAAACTCCAGCAGTTACCACCAGGCAACTGGTGTAAGATTGTAAATAATAATAATAACAACAATAACAGCAATAAAAAATGTTATCAACAATAACAACAACCACAATAATAATAATAATAGCAGCAACAACAACAGCAATAATAATAATAATAATGATAATAATAATAATAATATAATAATAATAATAATGATGATAATAATAATAATAATAGCAGCAGCAACAACAATAAGAATTATGATAATAACAGCAACGCTGATAAGAAGAATTGAGACCGTCCAAAGCAGAGGATTGAATTAGAAAGGTGTTGGAGATCTGAGGAGAATCGCTGCCATCCGATCTCTGTTGTGAAAATATTAATGCACAAAACACAAAAATCCCATAAGAACCAAATATGATGAAGCCAAGATAGGCAGAATACAAAATAAGTATCCTGACTATAAAACAAAGCAAATAGATGTCGAATATGACGAGATAGAAATGTTACCGTTGAGCATATGATAAGCGAAGGCGGCATATCAGATCAGAAAGAGTACAAAAATAGGATTGAATGGGTCGGAAGGGTGATCCATTGGGAAATGTGCAAAATATTTGTATCGAACCATACAAATTAATGCTATATGCACAAAACAGAAGCTGAGAGAGGTGTTGGATTTTTAAGAAAACTTGCTTTTGCTCAAACTCTAGTAATAACCATCATACGAATGATATAAACATGAAAATGTATTAGATATGATGCATACATATAAAAATACATCATCAACTTGCAATATTTTCTGATATTGTCCAGTTCGTCTTACCATCTCATACTTTGCTGACCGTGTTTTCGCATATGTTTAGAATGCATGGATCCGTTACCCTGGGGCAGCACTGCTCCATTGCACTTAAAGGAGCAAGTCGGGATTGTCCTGACGCTTTCGCGGCAGAGGTTGTTTTAGCTTCTACAGTCGCTTGGCAATCAAAGTCGTGTCGGCTGGAGCTATTTTTCCAGGGTTGCGCCTATTTTCCCCACGTTAAGCCCTGACCTTGTGTCACATTTTGCTGCGGTGGGACAATAAATAAATAGCATGCTCAACCTTACATGGAGAGATCACAAGACAGCACAGTATATAAAGAAGAAAACGGGTGTCCGTGACATCATAGGAACTATTTAAAAAACTCAAATGGCAATGGGCAAGCCATGCTGCAAGAATGAAAGAGAACCAATGGACATCACGTCTCACAACATGGATCCCCAGAGATCACATACGAAACTGAGGCCGACAGAACACATGATGGAGAAATGAAGTGGACAGATCCAGGAAATACTAGCTCTGCAACGCCCATAATAGAGAATTGTGGCGAATCCTCGGGAAGGTCTATGTCCAATGATGGACGTTAAAAGACTGATGATGATGATGATGATGATGATGATGATGATGATTGAATTTCGTTAGCCAAACTAAATACGAATTATCAACTTAGCAGTCCAACTGACTCAGGTGAAGTACCCTGAAGATATATGAAAGTTGAACCCAATTCCGTGACACGCCTAGACATCATCGACCACATACTTAAGTGTTGCATCATCCCTTTTGGAAAGCTCTACTCTAAGCTATGTGATTAAGATAGAGATATCCTTACGCTGGATTTGCATTCTGCTAAGGGTTGTTCATCAAAACTAGTATGAATGAAGTCCTGGTTTCAACCTAATTAGAAAGTCACGAGAATCAATAAGCTGGCCCCTGTGAAGGAAACCATTTAAAACTCCTATTGGAATCGTCTCTTATGAGACGGACTTAACATTGTTAATAGTTAACCGATTCACTTCCAGTTTTTCTGATATTATATCACGTATTATTCAGAATGCAGTTTCCTTAAAAACTTTCACCAATTTCCAGTTCTAACGTCTTCCATGTGGTTTAATGTCTTTGAACTCAGAATCCCCATGCATATATAGACGACATGTGTCCAAATGGAAACCAAACTTTTTCAAAAACTAATTTATTGTTTTACCTAAAACCTTTCAAGACTTATATACTTCAATACTATCAATACATCGGTCCTTGCATCCCTCCCGTTCTAGAATTCATTCTTGATGTCTTTTTAAGGGATAGGGTTTTGGTATCGGGTTGCGTTTTCTTCTGTCCTTACTATCGCCTGGAATCGACGACATTTCAAGGTTAAAACCAGCTTTGGGAATTAAAAGAAAAAAAGACCAGCAAAGGTCGAATCTGGGGAGTAGGGCGGCTGGGGGTGTCCTGTGCTTCGGCAAAAATTCCGGTCATCTACAAGGAGACACGACACATATTTATGGCAACACGATGTATCAGCCGTTTTTCCTTTCAAAATCACGCGGCACGTATTTTTATAGATTCCCACTCCCCCGTAAACTTCGTTGACAGTCAGGCGACGTTTACCACTGATCACAGCACGCACGTTTTTAAAGTGATTGTCGTTTCACGTGGAAGGTCGTTCAGCTTTGGTATCGTCTTTGGCAGATGTTTTTCCGATTTTAAATGTGGGTATCGTTCGTGGCAATGTGTACAGTTCAAGCAGTTCTTCTCATAGGCTTGTTGTAACACAACAAAAGTCCACGAAAAGTTGTTTTTTCCCTAATTTAAAACAGAATTTTACATGATCATGTTGATCTTTAAGAACATTTAATGTT
Organism: Thysanoteuthis rhombus; assembly: GCA_963457665.1. NCBI lineage: Eukaryota > Metazoa > Mollusca > Cephalopoda > Oegopsida > Thysanoteuthidae > Thysanoteuthis > Thysanoteuthis major. Next base: position 37,169,148 of record OY735230.1, read on the forward strand.
CAATTTCGGGAACAAACGCCATGCATTCTAGATATACGTTCTCTTCGGCAGGTTTAGTTAAAAAGAAACTAACATATATTGATGCAGTTTTTTTTAAATATATAAATGGCCAAGTTATCTGCTAGATAGCATTTGAGTTACAAACTCTTTGAAATGCCTCATTGGCCCGATGTTTCTAAATTTTGGTTTCTTCATAGACACACCCCGTATATGACACCTAAAATCTTTACATTTCACAGTGCTGTCTGCTGAGTGACGCTATCTGACCCTGCCGAGACCACCCGTATAGCCCTGCGACCAAACTAAAAAGGAGGCTTGAAAAAAAAAGAAGTTTATTAAAAAAGCAGGAAACAGGGGCAAAGGAAGAAGGGGAAAAGTGAGAAAACAAAAAAAGATTGTTAAAAAATTGGGAAAAAATAGCAGAAAAGGGATTTTCATTACTAAATGTAAAAAGAAAATGGAAGGAAAAAAGCAACAGTGTTCGCAAAGATAAAAGATGAGAATTCGCAGGAAGAAAATGACGTGATCGCTGGGCATGCGCAGTGCGCATTCATTTTTTAATCTTCACAGAAAGAGCTTTTTATCGTTATTTCTCACTGACTCCACCCGTAAAAAAAACAAACACGAACAACAGAATTTTCATACAAATGCAATAATCATACATCTATGCGTAAGTAAGCCCTGTTTCAAAAGATTAAATGATGCGCAGTATAAAATAACATCCATATACAATACATTATGATGAAACCGTATATGAAGTAATAAACAACATGTAAGCTATATATCAAAATCATTGCTGGAGTTGGCGTTTGATCAACACAGCTGTGGTGCTGATATAACTGTTTTGTTTTTAAAATGCCCGAAACGGTTACATGGTAAACAACTGATGATCACTTCTAGATAAAATTCAAACATAGTACTATAATAACAAAGTATATCTGAAACATAAAAAAAATATTGAAGAAAATTACACCCTTCACCTTAATAGATATTGGCAAATAAGTCACGTAAGTGACGCAAACTAAATTTGAAAAAGGTTTCTAAAGTATTCAATGTTTAAAGCTGTGAATCTTTCTAGACAATATATATATATATATATATATATATATATATATAGATACATAGATACATAGATACATACATAGATAGATATCAATAAACCACATGTATGACATAAGCTATACATTGAAATCATAGCTGGAAAGGAGGTGGTGTTTGATCAACACTGCTAAGGCGCTATGTTAATACATTTATTTTGTTTCATTTTTAAAAATATCCGAAACAGTTCCATAGTAAACAACTGGTGATCCCAACAATAGATCAAAGTCTTTTCTTTGTTTTCTCCCCTTCAAAACCTTCAAAATCCAACGTGTTTTCCCATAAGTATTTTTGAATAATTTCAGGAGTCCGAGACATCATAGAATCCACTTGAAAACTCAAATTGCAATGGGCTGGTCATGTTGCAAAAATTGCTGATGGCAAATGGACATCTCGACTCCCAAAACGTATCCGCTGGGATCACATGCCTGCCATTTTCAAATATTTTCAAACCGCACTATTTAAATGTCATACTGTAAATATCAAGGGATGGTCACAATAAATTTTTGCTGAGTAACGAAAACCACCTGATCAAAACTGCGTATATCAAGGGATTCCTGTGTATTTATTCTCTCTATCCACAAGATATTTCCAAAAGTACTTCATGAGTTACGTTGAAATCATATGGAAGTGTTGACGGTGGGGTAAAGAAGAGTTGGTTAAATTTTAGGGTGGATCCAGGAATTTTCTCTATTGAGATATATTTTTCCATATTGCTTTTTTTTTCCAGACATTTACGTATAGGCTCATGTCTCTCCACACAATATCTCCAAAAGTTCTCAATGAATATCAATGAAGTTTCATATAAGAGAGGGCAGTGGGCCATGGAACAAGTGAATAAATTTGCACAGTTCCTTCCCCTGACTATGGCGTTGGCAGAGCAAGGCGCTCTCTGAGTGTTTCCAAGTGTTTCTTCCCTATACTTCCTTCATGTAACTATTTTTAACCATATAACCCAGTTTCCCGTCCCGTCGGTAGTCTAAAGCAGGGTTTCGCTACTTACGGAACCCCTGAGATTGAGAGAAAATGCCCTGGAGCCTGGGTTATTATGCATACGCCCAGGTTATTAAGCATAGACTTCAAAAGCGCCGAAGCATACGTTATATACTGGAGTGCAACTGCCTTCCAGTCAATGCAGGCGACAGAAACAGATGGACAGAAAAAGGGGACATACACGTACACGTACACAATTATCTCATAGTTCGCAATCGTCGTAACGACCAGATGCGTTTTGTTAATAGACGAGATACGTTTCCTCAAGCATGATGACGTATAATTTCTAAATACAAAATTTATAAAAAACACATGACTATAGTTATAATGTTAGCCTTAATTCTACATTGAGTTTTGTTTTCTTAAAGAAAACCAATGACTGAAGTCTAGACAACGGACGCATTTCGATTTTTTGCATCAATAGAAAATAATATTTCATCCGAAATTGAACGGTTCATTTCTCAAAATGAGCCAAGAAACCAAAAATATTTGTGGCTGAACCTAACGGGTTCCGTGGAACCTGGTTTGAGAAACTGTGGTCAACCAGAAATGGGTAGGACAATCGAGAGTATAAATGTAAAAAAACAAACAAAAACAACAACAAAAACAAGTGATATTGAAAGGATTGAAAAAGGAAAAAAAATCCCCTAAACAGGCTTTCAGAATTAATTTACCAGTTCTCAAACCGCCCTATTGATTGAAAAACCCTTTCCTTCATATATCATTTCTTTTGAACTGAACGTTTTTCGGTATTGGGAAGCTTTTTTTTCTCTTCACGTTTTCCCATTAAATCCATTGTGAATTTCATATTGCGGTCAAATTTCCTGTCTTTTGTCAAAATTAGAGTTGCCTTATTACATCCCGTAACAAGAAAAAGAACAATCCTCAACTTATTCAGGGGAGTAAACTCCTAAATTTCTAACTGAGCCAAAGTCTTATTCAATTCATTTATTATTAGCTGAATATCGGTCCCACAGGCGGGATATGAGGCTGATATATCTATATATATATATATATATATATATACAAGGATATATATACCCAATCTACTTATCGTGCCTACTGCTCTTATCAGCAACTGACAATACGTTTTGTTTTTCAGCTTTAATAATGGCTCTATTCTCACAAGTTTGAGATACATTATATATATATATATATATATATATATATATATATATATATATATATATATATATATATATATATATATATATATATCCGTTGAAATTGCTATTTTTTCTCAATACTTATTAATTCAATTTCAATTTGGGAAGAGTTTCCTTCACTTTTGACTCCTTAAAAGGTTGGTTTCCTTTCAATTCATACTCTTTGAAGAATAATGTATGAATATTTAAAATTAGACGATATCTATAGGGGCAGAAGCTAGATTCCACTTTGGCATCATAGTTTCAATGAAAGTTGACCCCCCTCTGAAACCCTTTGAAAAATTTTTCTCAGAATACCCCCACCCGGTACACCGAGTAAGCATGCCCTTTTTTGGCTAGGCTACACTCATGTTTAGGTACCGTTTATTGTGAGGCATACAAATACAAAAGCACACAGA
>OY735230.1:37173002-37255502 GCA_963457665.1 Thysanoteuthis rhombus
CCCTTTTCCTTCTTGAAGCAACTCTTCCTCCTCCTCTTTGATTGCCTCTCCCTTTAACTTCAAGACCTTTTCCTTTCTTTCCTTCCTTCCTTCTTTCATATCATCTTTTTCTTTTCGATCTTTATTTTCCATTTGTGCAGTCTTCAATATTTCTACCTCTTCTTCCCTTTCTTCCTCCCCGCCTTCGTCCCTCTTTGATACTTCTCTATCTCCCCCCCCCTTCCATCTTTCTCACTCACTCCCTCTCTGTCGATTTACAAACACTTTGTACCTTCCCAAATATCTATACTACTCCCTCCCTTCCGTCCTCTTCTCACCTTATTCCCTCTGTGATACCTCACCCTCTATTTTTTTTCTTCTTCCGCTTCTTAGCTCTCCCCCTCCGTCTCTAACACCCATCCTCCCTTCCCCCTTTTTCCCTTCTCCCTTCCTCCCCTCTTTTTTCCTTCTCTCTCCTCTTTCCGTCAATTTTCGACTCTTTCTATCTCTTCTTTCAATTCTCCTCTTCTTTCCTTGTCTTCTACCTTCTTATTCTCCTCTCCCCTTCCGCTTTTTCCGCTCGTTTCTTCTTCTCCTTTTTCTCTCTCTCTTTACCTCCTATTTCTCCTTCATTTTTATCATCCCCCCTTCTCCTTCTTCTATATATCTTCCTTTCCTTCACCGTTATCCATTTTCTACCTTTCTAGCCATTCATGAATGCTGTGTCCCCAGGGTCTCTGTAATTGCTGATATGATTGTGTTTGCTCCCCTGACAGACAGATCGATCGACCAATCACTGTTACTCGATTGGTCGGCGACAAGGCAACACTAAATCGGAAATGATTATTCATTCGCAACAGGCGACCCCGATGACTACTTAATGCACCGGAATCTCGTACAGAGCATGCGCGCACGCCAACTATTGACAACCTAGAATATCATTACACATTGTATTATATTTACTAGCTGAAAATCCGCCCATAGGCCCCGCGGAGGGCCTAATTTCTTGTTCAGATAAAATCTATAATACAGATGTACCATGATTAGTACGGCTAATTCGTTCCAAAGCCGCTCTTTTCAAGGCCTTAACGCAATTTGATGTGTGTTTTTTTTCCAGCTCATGCTTAATTACATTATTTTGTACAGCAATACCTCAAGTGTACTGCATCAAAATCCGCATTAACTGAAACTGCATTATTAAAAATATTCCTATATCATTCTCCTAGCTTCCACCTCAGATAAGCGATCTGGGATTTGAAGTGCGTATTTATTGAAGAATACCTTTTCCGAAAAATCATCACCATCATGAAATCTTGAATATCATTCAATTTAAACTTTCGGAGGCAGGGGATAGAATATCGCTGAAACGTTCCCCACCCCAACCCAAAGACTTATTAAAACCTTCCCATAGGTGTATTGAGTATGCATGCCAAATCTAGTTGCGTGAATCAAACTTTTTGTATTATATAGAAAAAGATGGAAACCAGACCATTATTATAGGAGTGAGAATGCATACGGATCCCACAAAAAAATATTTTTTGAAAATTCAAAAACTTCTTACTCAGAACCCTCACCTAGGTTCATTGTGTATATAGGCTAAAGTTCATTGGGTGGCTCCTATGTTTAGATGGTTTCTATAACGTGACAGATAAACAGACCATTCTCATATACTTTGACGGAGAATAAAATTGCAATATCCTGAATATGTGTTTCAATTTACTCAAGATTTAACCCCGGGTGATATAAACTGATTACAGTGAATTATCACAAGTACAGATCAATACATGCGCTGGTTCCTAAATAAGGAGTGTTGCAACAGTACTGAAACCCCATATTCCCTGAGAACCCAACGTTACGCCGGTGGCACATCTACTTAGGATGTTCTTGAAAGGGAGCCTTTTTTTCATTTCTTTATTTTTCGGATGGAGTGTACAAATCAACACATACTGAACATATGGGTGTGATCTCATAAATGTAAGTCAATTTCACTTGCGAGCATATTTGATATCTCCTATAATTTTCCTCTAAAAGGAAATGTGTCTGGGATCTTATAAGATATTAATACATTGAGTATCTTCCTTTAAAACTGACCATAAACCAAAGTAGGATATACACTGTATTAATATTAGATCTGAGTATCGTTCGTATATCCATTATTTTGGAACCTGGGTACGTATTGATAAGTATATACATTCGTTCATTGTAATCCAGCTAAAGTACCTTTAGGTCTAATCTTGAGTAAATTGAAACATATATTCAGGATGTTATAATTTCATTTACTGTCAGTGTATATGAACTTTTTATTTATAAGATGAAATATTGTTAACAATCATTACTAATTTTTGTTTACTATTTACCTGCATGTCAATTTTTAGTTTTTTCTTTCATCCCAACTTGTCCCAAGCCGCCAATCTGCATCTGTGAGAGGTGTGTGAAAAAAAACTCACAGTGAACTTGTCATTGCCGACCTGAGTTACGTTGTAATAAAACAAGAACCATAAGTTCAATGATGTGTCCACCATACGTTGTAGTAGAAGCAAGAGCGGAAGAAAGGAGAGCAAGTAGACTTTCTTTGAGTCTATTTTTCCTCATACTTGTTAAATATAACGATACGAAATATTCCAATATATTTTAATAAAAATCGTAAATGGCCATTTTTGGCTATTTTAAATACAAAAATGCCGAACTCGCATATTCTATTATGACATCACAGCATTTAGTTGTCACACCTTTAATGATACCACGCCTCGCCCTATTTATGTTATTAAACGTAACTAGGAGAGACCGACAGACTGACTGACAAACGTCTTACTGATATATGTCGACACATCTGAACACAACTGAAAATTAAGATGAGGGTAAATAGTAGTTGAAATTATCAATAAGTATTACACTAGTTCTTTCATTGGTGTATTTTTGCATATACACGTCAACATGTATATGGGAAACCGTCGACCAAAGCATTCACCAAAACTGTCTGTATAAGTTTGTTCAGTTTTTAAGTTGGTCCGGCTGTCGAGCTAGCTGGCTGGCTATGTAAGCATTGCATGTACAGGCTACACCAATGGAACTAGAGAGCTGAAAATTGAAACATTTTGACTAGAATTTTTTTCAAATAGGTTTCAGTGTGTTTGTGAAGGGGGTAAAATTTACAATGTGTATTCATGCAAAATTTGTCCCTTAGTTAGTGTGTAGTAGCATTCAGGCTTATTTTTTGTGCTTTGTTTTTTTTATTAATTCTTAATTCCATCGTTCTCTGTGTTTGTTATGATAAGAGGTTAGAATTTATGTACTCGGTTCTTTTGAGCACACCTGGCAACATTTTACTCCGAGACAAAGGTATTTTGCAGTTGAAATGATTGCATCATGCACTAGCCTCATTCGAGCATTTACTCCTTTGCCTTGTGTCAGCTACGGCATTTTCCAGTGTAATGAAACGTTTATGTAATGAAATGGGTAGCGGAGTACGAACCTATATCCAGATTAAAGGCAACCATTTCACCATGCATTACGAAGTAGAAATGTATGTTTGTTTTATAGCTTTTTGCATTTTTTTCGTTATTTGCTTCTTAGATTAAAATACTAGTATACCTTGATCGTTGTGGTTGATTAGTTCCAAAATTTACCGTTCTGTTCCCAACAGCACTCGTCATCCTCTAACTAAATGTGTTTTCTCGGCTTATTTCCTAGTTAGATATGTACGGCGATATCTTAATCGTGCAACAATACCTTAACTCTACAGCAATATCTTAACCGTAGAGCAATACCTTAATCGTACAGCAATACAATAACCCTGCAAAAATAACTAAACCATGTAGCAATACCTTAATCGTACATCAATACCTTGACTGCGCAACAATACCTCAACTGTACAGCAATACCTTAACCTTATAAAAATACCTTAATCGTACAGCAATACCTAAACCGTACAGCAATACCTTAATCGTACAGCAATACAATAACCCTGCAAAAAAAACTAAACCATGTAGCAATACCTTAATCGTACATCAATACCTTGACTGCACAACAATACCTCAACTGTACAGCAATACCATAACCTTATAAAAATACCTTAATCGTACAGCAATACCTAAACCGTACAGCAATACTTTAATCGTACAGCAATACCATAACCCTGCAAAAATAAACTAAACTATGTAGCAATACCTTAATCGTACATCAATACCGTGACTGCGCAACAATACCTCAACTGTACAGCAATACCTTAACCTTATAAAAATACCTTAATTGTACAGCAATACCTAAACCGTGCAGCAATACTTTAATCGTACAGCAATACCATAACCCTGCAAAAATAAACTAAACCATGTAGCAATACCTTAATCGTACATCAATACCTTGACTTCGCAACAATACCTCAACTGTACAGCAATACCTTAACCTTATGAAAATACCTTAATCGTACAGCAATACCTAAATCGTGCAGCAATACCTTAATCGTACAGCAATACCATAACCCTGCAAAAATAAACTAAACCATGTAGCAATACCTTAATCGTACATCAATACCTTGACTGCGCAACAATACCTCAACCTTACAGCAATACCTTAACCTTATAAAAATACCTTAATCGTACAGCAATACCTGAACTGTACAGCAATACTTTAATCGTACAGCAATACCATTACTCTGCACAAATAACTAAACCATGTAGCAATACCTTAATCGTACATCAATACCTTGACTGCGCAACAATACCTCAACTGTACAGCAATACCTTAACCTTATAAAAATAACTTATTTGTACAGCAATACCTAAATCGTGCAGCAATACCTTAATCGTACAGCAATACCATAACCCTGCAAAAATAAACTAAACCATGTAACAATACCTTAATTGTACATCAATACCTTGACTAAGCAACAATACCTCAACTGTACAGCAATACCTTAACCTTATAAAAATACCTTAATCGTACAGCAATACCATAACCCTGCAAAAATAAACTAAACCATGTAGCAATACCTTAATCGTACATCAATACCTTGACTGCACAACAATACCTCAATTGTACAGCAATACCTTAACCTTATAAAAATACCTTAATCGTACAGCAATACCTAAACCGTAGAGCAATACTTTAATCGTACAGCAATACCATAACCCTGCAAAAATAACTAAACCATGTAGCAATACCTTAATCGTACATCAATACCCTGACTGCGCAACAATACCTCAACTGTACAGCAATACCTTAACCTTATAAAAATACCTTAATCGTACAGCAATACCTAAATCGTGCAGCAATACTTTAATTGTACAGCAATACCATAACCCTGCAAAAATAAACTAAACCATGTAGCAATACCTTAATCGTACATCAATACCTTGACTGCGCAACAATACCTCAACTGTACAGCAATACCTTAACCTTATAAAAATATCTTAATCGTACAGCAATACCATAACCCTGCAAAAATAAACTAAACCATGTAGCAATACCTCAATTGTACATCAATACCTTGACTGCGCAACAATACCTCAATTGTACAGCAATACCTTAACCTTATAAAAATACCTTAATCGTACAGCAATACCTAAACTGTACAGCAATACTTTAATCGTACAGCAATACCATAACCCTGCAAAAATAAACTAAACCATGTAGCAATACCTTAAACGTACATCAATACCTTGACTGCGCAACAATACCTCAATTGTACAGCAATACCTTAACCTTATAAAAATACCTTAATCGTACAGCAATACCTAAACTGTACAGCAATACTTTAATCGTACAGCAATACCATAACCCTGCAAAAATAAACTAAACCATGTAGCAATACCTTAATCGTACATCAATACCTTGACTGCGCAACAATACCTCAACTGTACAGCAATACCTTAACCTTATAAAAATATCTTAATCGTACAGCAATACCATAACCCTGCAAAAATAAACTAAACCATGTAGCAATACCTTAATCGTACATCAATACCTTGACTAAGCAACAATACCTCAACTGTACAGCAATACCTTAACCTTATAAAAATACCTTAATCGTACAGCAATACCATAACCCTGCAAAAATGAACTGAACCATGTAGCAATACCTTAATCATACATCAATACCTTGACTGTGCAACAATACCTCAATTGTACAGCAATACCTTAACCTCATAAAAATACCTTAATCGTACAGCAATACCTAAACCGTACAGCAATACTTTAATCGTACAGCAATACCATAACCCTGCAAAAATAACTAAACCATGTAGCAATACCTTAATCGTACATCAATACCTTGACTGTGCAACAATACCTCAACCTTACAGCAATACCTTAACCTTATAAAAATACCTTAATCGTACAGCAATACCTAAATCGTGCAGCAATACTTTAATTGTACAGCAATACCATAACCCTGCAAAAGTAAACTAAACCATGTAGCAATACCTTAATCGTACATCGATACCTTGACTGCACAACAATACCTCAACTGTACAGCAATACCTTTACCTTATAAAAATATCTTAATCGTACAGCAATACCTAAACCGTACAGCAATACCTTAATCGTACAGCAATACCATAACCCTGCAAAAATAACTAAACCATGTAGCAATACCTTAATCGTACATCAATACGTTGACTGTGCAATAATACCTCAAATGTACAGCAATACCTTAACCTTATAAAAATACCTTAATAGTACAGCAATACCTAAATCGTGCAGCAATACCTTAATCGTACAGCAATACCATAACCCTGCAAAAATAAACTAAACCATGTAGCAATACCTTAATCGTACATCAATACCTTGACTAAGCAACAATACCTCAACTGTACAGCAATACCTTAACCTTATAAAAATACCTTAATCGTACAGCAATACCATAACCCTGCAAAAATAAACTGAACCATGTAGCAATACCTTAATCGTACATCAATACCTTGACTGTGCAACAATACCTCAACTGTACAGCAATACCTTAACCTCATAAAAATACCTTAATCGTACAGCAATACCTAAACCGTACAGCAATACTTTAATCGTACAGCAATACCATAACCCTGCAAAAATAACTAAACCATGTAGCAATACCTTAATCGTACATCAATACCTTGACTGTGCAACAATACCTCAACTGTACAGCAAAACCTTAACCTTATAAAAATACCTTAATCGTACAGCAATACCTAAATCGTGCAGCAATACTTTAATTGTACAGCAATACCATAACCCTGCAAAAGTAAACTAAACCATGTAGCAATACCTTAATCGTACATCAATACCTTGACTGTGCAACAATACCTCAACTGTACAGCAATACCTTAACCTTATAAAAATACTTTAATCGTACAGCAATACCATAACCCTGCAAAAATAAACTAAACCATGTAGCAATACCTTAATCGTACATCAAAACCTTGACTGCGCAACAATCCCTCAACTGTACAGCTATACCTTAACCTTAAAAAAATACCTTAATCGTACAGCAATACCTAAATCGTGCAGCAATACCTTGATCGTACAGCAATACCATAACCCTGCAAAAATAAACTAAACCATGTAGCAATACCTTAATCGTACATCAATACCTTGACTGCGCAACAATACCTCAATCGTACAGCAATACCTCAACCTTATAAAAATACCTTAATCGTACAGCAATACCTAAACCGTACAGCAATACTTTAATTGTACAGCAATACAAAATCCCTTCAAAAATAACTAAACCATGTAGCAATACCTTAATCGTACATCAATACCTTGACTTCGCAACAATACCTCAACTGTACAGCAATACCTTAACCTTATAGAAATACCTTAATCGTACAGCAATACCTAAATCGTACAGCAATACCTTAATCGTACAGCAATACCATAACCCTGCAAAAATAAACTAAACTATGTAGCAATACCTTAATCGTACATCAATACGTTGACTGCGCAATAATACCTCAAATGTACAGCAATACCTTAACCTTATAAAAATACCTTAATAGTACAGCAATACCTAAATCGTGCAGCAATACCTTAATCGTACAGCAATACCATAACCCTGCAAAAATAAACTAAACCATGTAGCAATACCTTAATCGTACATCAATACCTTGACTAAGCAACAATACCTCAACTGTACAGCAATACCTTAACCTTATAAAAATACCTTAATCGTACAGCAATACCATAACCCTGCAAAAATAAACTGAACCATGTAGCAATACCTTAATCGTACATCAATACCTTGACTGTGCAACAATACCTCAACTGTACAGCAATACCTTAACCTCATAAAAATACCTTAATCGTACAGCAATACCTAAACCGTACAGCAATACTTTAATCGTACAGCAATACCATAACCCTGCAAAAATAACTAAACCATGTAGCAATACCTTAATCGTACATCAATACCTTGACTGTGCAACAATACCTCAACTGTACAGCAATACCTTAACCTTATAAAAATACTTTAATCGTACAGCAATACCATAACCCTGCAAAAATAAACTAAACCATGTAGCAATACCTTAATCGTACATCAATACGTTGACTGTGCAATAATACCTCAAATGTACAGCAATACCTTAACCTTATAAAAATACCTTAATAGTACAGCAATACCTAAATTGTGCAGCAATACCTTAATCGTACAGCAATACCATAACCCTGCAAAAATAAACTAAACCATGTAGCAATACCTTAATCGTACATCAATACCTTGACTAAGCAACAATACCTCAACTGTACAGCAATACCTTAACCTTATAAAAATACCTTAATCGTACAGCAATACCATAACCCTGCAAAAATAAACTGAACCATGTAGCAATACCTTAATCGTACATCAATACCTTGACTGTGCAACAATACCTCAATTGTACAGCAATACCTTAACCTCATAAAAATACCTTAATCGTACAGCAATACCTAAACCGTACAGCAATACTTTAATCGTACAGCAATACCATAACCCTGCAAAAATAAACTAAACCATGTAGCAATACCTTAATCGTACATCAATACCTTGACTAAGCAACAATACCTCAACTGTACAGCAATACCTTAACCTTATAAAAATACCTTAATCGTACAGCAATACCATAACCCTGCAAAAATAAACTGAACCATGTAGCAATACCTTAATCGTACATCAATACCTTGACTGTGCAACAATACCTCAACTGTACAGCAATACCTTAACCTCATAAAAATACCTTAATCGTACAGCAATACCTAAACCGTACAGCAATACTTTAATCGTACAGCAATACCATAACCCTGCAAAAATAACTAAACCATGTAGCAATACCTTAATCGTACATCAATACCTTGACTGTGCAACAATACCTCAACTGTACAGCAATACCTTAACCTTATAAAAATACTTTAATCGTACAGCAATACCATAACCCTGCAAAAATAAACTAAACCATGTAGCAATACCTTAATCGTACATCAATACGTTGACTGCGCAATAATACCTCAAATGTACAGCAATACCTTAACCTTATAAAAATACCTTAATAGTACAGCAATACCTAAATTGTGCAGCAATACCTTAATCGTACAGCAATACCATAACCCTGCAAAAATAAACTAAACCATGTAGCAATACCTTAATCGTACATCAATACCTTGACTAAGCAACAATACCTCAATTGTACAGCAATACCTTAACCTCATAAAAATACCTTAATCGTACAGCAATACCTAAACCGTACAGCAATACTTTAATCGTACAGCAATACCATAACCCTGCAAAAATAAACTAAACCATGTAGCAATACCTTAATCGTACATCAATACCTTGACTGTGCAACAATACCTCAACCTTACAGCAATACCTTAACCCTGCAAAAATAAACTAAACCATGTAGCAATACCTTAATCGTACATCAAAACCTTGACTGCACAACAATCCCTCAACTGTACAGCTATACCTTAACCTTAAAAAAATACCTTAATCGTACAGCAATACCTAAACCGTACAGCAATACTTTAATCGTACAGCAATACCATAACCCTGCAAAAATAACTAAACCATGTAGCAATACCTTAATCGTACATCAATACCTTGACTGTGCAACAATACCTCAACCTTACAGCAATACCTTAACCCTGCAAAAATAAACTAAACCATGTAGCAATACCTTAATCGTACATCAAAACCTTGACTGCACAACAATCCCTCAACTGTACAGCTATACCTTAACCTTAAAAAAATACCTTAATCGTACAGCAATACCTAAATCGTGCAGCAATACCTTGATCGTACAGCAATACCATAACCCTGCAAAAATAAACTAAACCATGTAGCAATACCTTAATCGTACATCAATACCTTGACTGCGCAACAATACCTCAATTGTACAGCAATACCTTAACCTCATAAAAATACCTTAATCGTACAGCAATACCTAAACCGTACAGCAATACTTTAATCGTACAGCAATACCATAACCCTGCAAAAATAACTAAACCATGTAGCAATACCTTAATCGTACATCAATACCTTGACTGTGCAACAATACCTCAACCTTACAGCAATACCATAACCCTGCAAAAATAAACTAAACCATGTAGCAATACCTTAATCGTACATCAAAACCTTGACTGCGCAACAATCCCTCAACTGTACAGCTATACCTTAACCTTAAAAAAATACCTTAATCGTACAGCAATACCTAAATTGTGCAGCAATACCTTGATCGTACAGCAATACCATAACCCTGCAAAAATAAACTAAACCATGTAGCAATACCTTAATCGTACATCAATACCATGACTGCGCAACAATACCTCAATCGTACAGCAATACCTCAACCTTATAAAAATACCTTAATCGTACAGCAATACCTAAACCGTACAGCAATACTTTAATTGTACAGCAATACAAAAACCCTGCAAAAATAACTAAACCATGTAGCAATACCTTAATCGTACATCAATACCTTGACTGCGCAACAATACCTCAACTGTACAGCAATACCTTAACCTTATAGAAATACCTTAATCGTACAGCAATACCTAAATCGTACAGCAATACCTTAATCGTACAGCAATACCATAACCCTGCAAAAATAAACTAAACTATGTAGCAATACCTTAATCGTACATCAATACCTTGACCGCGCAATAATACCTCAACTGTACAGCAATACCTTAACCTAATAAAAATACCTTAATCGTACGGCAATACCTAAACCGTGCAGCAATATTTTAATCGTACAGCAATACCATAACCCTGCAAAAATAACTAAACCATGTAGCAATACCTTAATCGTACATCAATACCTTGACTGTGCAACAATACCTCAACTGTACAGCAATACCTTAACCTTATAGAAATACCTTAATCGTACAGCAATACCTAAATCGTACAGCAATACCTTAATCGTACAGCAATACCATAACCCTGCAAAAATAACTAAACCATGTAGCAATACCTTAATCGTACATCAATACCTTGACTGTGCAACAATACTTCAACTGTACAGCAATACCTTAACCTTATAGAAATACCTTAATCGTACAGCAATACCTTAACCGTACAGCAGTACTTTAATCGTACAGCAATACCATAACCCTGCAAAAATAAACTAAACCATGTAGCAATACCTCAATTGTACATCAATACCTTGACTGCGCATCAATCCTTCAACTGTACAGCAATACCTTAACCTCATAAAAATACCTTAATCGTACAGCAATACCTTAATCGTTCAGCAATACCTTAATCGTACAGCATTACTTTGACTGCGCAACAATACCTCAACTGTACAGCAATACCTTAACCTTATAAAAATACCTTAATCGTACAGCAATACCTAAATCGTGCAGCAATACCTTAATCGTACTCCCTCACAATTAAAAACATACTATTCAAGATATCTTAGTTTGAATAGTCGGCTGCATCCTTTTTTTACACATCCTGTGTATTTTTCTCTTCGTGCAACTCTTTCTTCCTTGCGTCAAAATAATGCACTCTCGTCGTATCTTGCAAGCTCCAATCTTCCAAATGGTGGACAGGATACTATGATATTCAGTGAACAATATTCAAATGGCTGCACCGTTTTGTCTACAGACTTGAAAATGGCGTTTCTACTCTTCATTTGTTTTGTTGGAAGAAAGCTTTTTTGACCTTTCAAGGGACTTCTTTTGACAGGTTTATGAATAACGTCTAGATTCTTCAGAATGTAGATATTTCTAGATGTTTTTATTTTCACTCTATTCCTAATGTTTTCCAGTCGAAAACACCAGTAATGTCATAAATAAAATTTATACTGACCATATTTATTCTCCCATTGAATTTTTACACATTATTTCATATCTTAATGCTACGATTCTTTAAGTGATGGCGATTTACATATTCTTCTTGTTTCTTCCTTTGTTTTTGTGACCGGACAATACATTTCGATTGTATCCTTCAATGACTAATCTACTAATCTGAAACCACGTGACAATCATACTGAAATATTGTTTTACATATATCTTTGCATCTCTATGAAACACTTTACGGTCGGTTGGTCCCTAATAAGTTGAATATTCAATTTTCTCAGCCGTATCACGGAAGAATGCTATGAAATTTAGCCCAGACATTCGGTTGCACCATCATCAGTTTCTGTTCCCATCCTCATCTATCTCCTCCCCTCTCCTTCTCTGTCTCTCTCTTTCTCACTATATATATATAAATATATATATATATGTATATATATATATATATATATATATATATATATATATATATAAGAATTACAAAAATATATACCCGATGAATGTCAATTTTTCGCGTCTATAAGGATATATACCAAGTGAATGTCAAATTTTCGTGCCCAAAGCACTCATCATCAACCGGCAATATGTTTTGTTCTTGTTGTTTTCATGATTACAAAAATAAAACGTATTGCCGATTGCTGCAGAGTATGTTAAGCACGAAATGCTGACATTGAACGGGTATATATCTTCGTAATTCTCATATCATATATTAATAGCTCTATTTACTGTATTAGATATTCACCACTGTAATCAAATTTCATCAAAAACGGATAAAATCTTTTTTTCAAATTTCTTCCTGTTTATATCTTTACAAACTGAAAAATACATTATGAACATATATGTATATCTATATATGTATATGTATATCTATCTATCTATCTATCTATCTATCTATCTATCCATCTATCTATCTATCTATCTATATATATATATATATATATATATATATATATATATATATATATATATATATCAGTAATGGGGGACTTGCGTAGAGGTTTAGCTGATTGCGTATTCCAAAACAATTGGTTGGTATTAGCTCCTAGGTAGAGGTAAGATTTCCCACTCAATAATGACCCAGAATTATATAAGCTTCTATAGTTTCATGAATACATACATTGATACGTATACGCACACATAGTTAAGCAAATCTTCGTAATACGCACTCATACCTATATACAGTACCTGTCATAAGCATCTGGACAAACAGAAGAGTCAAATTCTATTGCAATCAGCGAAACAACGCATGCGTTCTGGAATGTTCCGATGTCATGAATGTTTTTTTCTCCAAAGGAAAAGGTTAATAACAACGTTCTCTGTGAGAGTTGCCGAACAAATTCTATTAAAATAGACCGATGCATCCATGGGAGAGAATGCAACCATAGGCAAGGAACACAGTTTGTGCTAGTTCAGATATGTTAGCATTACCTATTCTATCGTAGAAGTACTTTAGATACACAACAATCAAACCAAAAAAGCAGAACTGGAGAAAGAAAACCACTATATCTACCCTGGACAACAAATCTCTATGAAATCCCCAATAGAAATCTAAATCAAGCGAACAATCACTCAAGGTTGGCAAACTACTCAATAAGTTCAGAAAGTACTGGCACTGTGACGGCCACGATAGAGACGCCTGGTGAATCTTGGGGAAGGTTCATATCTAATGATAGACGTTAAAAGGCTGATGACGATGATAATGATATTTCGCTTTACTGTTCATAAATATCTGGATAAGCGCAGACTCAGCGTTCCTTGTATATAATTACATTCTTTCCCATGAATACAATATATTCCTAGATATGAAAATATGTACGTGGCCATGAAATAACTTTAGCACAAAACAAATCGACATGACTGTCTCTCAAAACTCTCTTTCTCACACACTCGTTTTCTCAATCACAGACATAAGACCCAACTAGATATGCACACAGAGAAGGCTTCCCATCCCCACTTCCCACACAAAAATCATTTGAACTTTGACACAGACAAATTTCGCGTTTTGGAGAATTTGGAGCAATAACAATAATAACTGCACATCATTTCCCTTCTCTTCAAACGTTGTTATTCGAAATTTTTCTCATTTTTTTCCATTTGATGAACGAGTGAAACCAGTCTCTCGGAACATATAACGGAAATAAATAAGATCCATTTTTCGTAAGATCTTTTCATACTGTCTATCAAATTCACCATTATACCGAATAAATCTCACCTATTTCGTCACCATGTATATAGAAGAAGTTGAATTGTGTGGGATAGAGATAAAAATTGTGAAACGAACAAATACTACATCTTGAAATCTGTAATAATAACGGACATAGGCTGGATGCATTTCGTTGGTTCTCACCAACATTTTCAAAAGCACAAACAGCAAGGCAGAAAACTATACGAATAGGTGTGTGACTCTCCACGTGTTTTGAGTGGAAGAAATGACACGAGGAAGAGATAGAACGTGTAGTGGTAGGTTTTTGGTTTTATCGCTTTTCCATATTGTTCATTTTTCCATCGTTTTGTCGGATTACCGTCTCATTTTTCTCCCCCCAACACATACATACTTATATATATATATATATATATATATATATATATACATATATATATATATAGTTCATATATATATATAGTTCTTATACATACATATATATATATATATATATATATATATATATATATATATGAACAATAACATATATACGACAAGCGTGTGTATATATTAAAAAGATCTTTATCCAGAATAATACTCAATACCATCGGTAGAGTTATGATAATATCAATGAAGATTTTTCAATGTTTCATTACAGGCTCCTGATAAAATGAACACACACACACACACACGCACGCACACACACACACACACACACACACATATATATATATATATATATATATATATATATATATATATATGAATATGTATATATATGAGAGCAATAACAGATACACGACAAACGGATGCATTCGTATCAAATAGATTTTTATTCAAAATGATGTTCAATACCATCGGTATCACACATAAGCATATATATATATATATATATATATATATATATGTGTGTGTGTGTCTGTGTCTGTGTGTGTGTGTCTGTGTTTGTGTGTATGTATATATGTATGTATTTCCCAATTTGTAGGAATACATAGAGTAATAAATAGAAATTGAGCTTTTTGCTCTTATAATCACAAGAACTAAAAATATTTGGTTCACTATTATTAACCATGGACTCTCCCACTAGAAAATGAAAATTTCGCTGATAAATTATGTTCTACTCATCGTTTGAAACAATGGACTATTCTGCAATAACGAGTATTTCCAGTATCAAAAACGAAGCAAAAAGTAGCATTCAGCATTTGTTTCGCATCGAGCCATCATAGAAGCGGCGCACCCCATTTTCCCCATTCTTTTGCACTCAACTCAGATACATCCCACCACCATAAACCTCTGATGGCAAAGGCTGAGATTCTGTTGGGTCAAGAAAGGCCCCCAAAATGTTCCCTCTAGATTAATTGTAATTGGTTCTTCGCATTATGCCGTTTGAGCTTTTGAAAGTCTTTAAATATAGGAACGCTATACTTTCAGATAGCGGGGAAACTCACACATTCATGACTCATGACTCGGGAATCAAGTAACATATATATATATATATATATATATATATATATATATATATCAATGTTCTTCCACAGGAATAGAGCAATCTAGTGGATGGGAAAATTAAGCTAAAATTAATATATCGCTTAAATTCAGCCTTACTGACCGTCCAGTTCCGTGGCTCAGTGATAGAATTGAGCGAAGGTTTCAATCAGGATGGGATAATGGATTGGAAAGAGCCATACTAAAAAGTTGTAATACAACGAAACAGCTGTCTGTTGATGACACAATAGTATATATATATATATATATATATATATATATATATATATATATATTTGTTGAATAGATAGTAAAATAAATAATTAGGTTGATAGGAGCTGAGCAAGATAGATATACACGGACTAATATATATATATAGATAGATAGATGTGAAGGGAGTCTCATAATCATGTAGCTAAGTAGCAAGCTAGCTAGCTACCTGGATAGATAGATGGACCTACAGATATATAGATCGATCAGCGAGATATGTCCGCCAGAAGAAACAAAGCGATGTTATAAGAGACATCAGAAAATTGGATCGATGAAATAAGCTCAGGTTCGCTTTTGAAAAACGTCGCCGGTAGACGCTTATTTCAATGTCATTATCTTTCAAACACCAGCAACAAAAAAAAAAAAGAAAGGTCTGGTTAGTCACTGAATAGAAACTGTCGCACAACCAACGTTTTTAGGCAGCATAACGTTTTTGGGGTGATCTATTTAAAAAAATTGGCAGAAAAGATGATCAACAGATAAGCTACTTCGCCCTAAATTTTAAAAAAGCACAAACTGAGGCATCAATTTAGCATAAAGTTACACTGTAAATTGAACCCCAATTAAAAATCTATTAGGATTTTTTTCTAGACAAACATGATACATTAAAAAATTTTCAGCCGACTAACTCTATTGGAGTAACCTGTACGTAGAAACTGAAGAAACCTCCGTTGATAGGTTTGATGACAGTTCTGGTTGACGGTTTCTAGAACATATGGTTTATTAGAAACCATCAACGAAACATGTTGAAATAGGTTTCCTCAGTTTCTGCATTGATCCAGCTGACTAGCTACGTGTATATCCGGCGTCCAGGCCGTACCAATAGAGATAGATGGCTGAAAATCTCAGCTATTACTCCACATTGTGTCTATAAACAGAGCATTTTTTGTTTTCCGAAAATCCCCTCCCCATCACAAATTTTTTAGTGGAGAGTTCAATTTGCAATGTAAGTTTATGCTAAATCGATCACATAGTTTGTATCTAGCAGCCCCTGCGTTTGCTTTTAGGAAACATTGAGACTCCTTAGTGATCACTACCCAACAAAAGTCAAGAGAAGTAACTAGTCCCCCACTTTTTCTATTGGTTACCCCCAAAACGTCATGCTGCCAAATGATGTTAGTTGGGTGATGGTTTTTTATTGAGTGACTAACCAGACCTGTACCCTTTTTTTCCTTTTTCGCTTCTCCTTCTTCCTGTCGGCGCTTCTGGCTGACTGATGACTGGGAACACACGGATAATTACATGAGATTCCAGCAATCATGAGATCAAAGGTTCGACTCTATCTTTGTGGGGGCTCGCGGGAACTTTGAGCACAGAAAGAGATGGAGTGAACACGCTAATTCTGACCAAAATATCTTCCAATATCAAAAGAACCCTATTGACATTTTCCAAGTTTAGCAACGTATGGCACAACGTAAAAGACGAAAGAGGTGAAATGAAGGATTTTGTTGCAACGAACTTTGAAAATCGACATTCGACATCGTAGCTATTTCCTTTTTTCTTAACTAGTAGTGTAGCTGCTAAAGAGGTTCAGTTGGAGTTTTGAGGGCTGGAAATGTTATATGTTTAAGAAGATCCCATTAATCTCAGAGAGAAGGGTGTATAACCAATGCATCCTCCCAATAGTCTCTTATGGAGCCGAAACATGGAACCTAACCAAGAGACAGACCCGTAATTAAGATCCATGCAACGTGCACATGAAAAAATAATGCTGGGCCTCACATGGAGAGACCACAAGAGAGCAGAGTTCATCCGAGAAAAGACAAGAGTCAGGGACATCATAGAATCCATTAAAAATCTCAAATGACGGTGGGCTGGCCATGTTGCAAGAATTGCAGACAATCGAGAGACATGGATCCCCCGAGACCACATGCGCAACCGAGGCCGGCAAAATATTAGATGGAGAGACGATCTAAATAGGTTCAGGAAGTACTGGATCCGCGACGCCCATGATAGAGAGTTGTGGCGAATCTAGGAAAAAGTGTATGTTCAACGACGGATGTTAAAAGACTGATTATGATGATGATGATGATTGTGAATTTAAAAAAATGGTTACATGGTCTAAGTTGTGATTACTTTGAGAAATTTCCGCCATCTTGAAATAAATGACCACTACCAATAAAAATCTCAAATAGCAGTGGGCTGGCCATGTTGGAAGAATGGTGGACAACCGATGGACATTGCAACTCACGACATGGGTCCCCCGAGATCACATGCGCAACCAACACCGGCAGAATATTAGATGGTGGGACGAGCTAGACAAATCCAGAAAGTACTGGCTCAGTGACGCCCATGATAGAAAAGTGTAGCGAATCCTGGGGAAGGTCTATGGCTAACGGCAGACGTTGAAAGACTCATGATGATGATGATGATGATGATGATGATGACTAGGGGAACATTTTTCACATCTTTTTTTGGTAGCAGAAAGTGTCAAATTAAACAAAAGTCCTGACTCTCGGAATTTCAAGAATGACCATACGACCAATTTTTTAAAATAAACTTTTGATAGTTGATAGAAAGAAACAAAATTCCTGACTCTCAAAATTCCAACAGAAGGTTTGTATATCCCCTCACTATGCATGGTTTTGTAGACAGTGGCTAATATAATAATTTCGCCAACACAATATTAGTTTGAACACCGACCATTTACCTAGGATCCATCACCGATTACTAAGGGTTTGCGCTCAAAAAAACTTCCTTGCTATTTTCCCAGCCTAAATGTTTCCCTAGATCTATATTTACCCCAATACAGTACTGTCTCTAGTGATCTGGGCATTGATCCAAGTGCGCTTATAATCATCGGCACAATCCCAACCTTTTCATCTGACAGCTTCCTCATCTGACGGTTGAGGCTCTGGTTTATCTCAAAGATATGGACATTCCCAACCAGCAACGATCCAAAATGAACTGATCTTGAAACAAAACCACATGGAAAATAAATATGCAAAGACGAGGAAGTGGATAATGCGCACGGACCCTTTAAGAAGAAAACACACCTGAACAAACATACTAAACATACACATACACATACAGGGACACACGCACAAGCATACACACATACACACGCACACATAAGAAAAAGAACAACACCTATAAACAAACAAGAGAAAGTAGTACACACATAAACAAATAGACATACCAATCACCCACACACAAACATACATACATTACAAATATCCGCCCAATAACAAATAAAAACAGATCCTATTTCATATAAACACGTACGCACTCAAGGCCGAAGCAGATCTAACATCTACTTTGTCTAAAGAACCAAATTTCAAAAAATGTTCAGAGATATTCCAAGTTGATCTCGTCTGACCCAGAGCTGGGCTCACGAACATTCTTCTCTTTACCAACAACCGGCTTTTTGCCTTCCAGTTGAGTGTATAGTATCGACATGTGACGGGTTGCACTTTCATCAGTTTCCTGCATTGCCAATGAGCTTCAACAGACGCCAATTGAAACACAGCGAAATCTTGATGATAATCTTTTTCATATGTAACACACCTTCTTCTCAATCTTTCATTTCCACATCGTCGAATTGCAAGCAACATTCAGTCAGATTACTATCATCACCAGATCTCTCTATCATGGGAGTCACAGAAGCAGTGCTTTCTGAATTTGTCTAATTCGTCTCGCCGACTCATATTTTGCCAGTCGCATTTTTGCACATGATCTCTGGGGATTCACGCTGTGAGTCGTGATGTCTAGCGGTTATCTGACTTTCTTGCCATTTGAGCTTTCTCTTTTTATGATATATCGGACTCCGTCTTTCCCCCGTTATACTGCGCTGTCTTCTGATCTCTCAATGTGAGGTTGAGCATGATACTCTCTCCAGTGCAAGTTGTTCTCAGTTTGTGGGTCAATCTTTTGGTCAAGTTCCATGTTTCAGCTACATAAGTGACTATTGGAAGGATGCATTGGTTGTAAACTCTTCTTTTTTAAAATTAATATGATTGTTTTTGTTCTTGAAAGAATAGCTTGCTCTACCAAAGGCTTGCCATTCTAGAGTGATTCTTTGCTTGATTTTTCTTTGGGGGGGGGGTTCATGAAGATTCGTTGCCCTCGGTGAATGTAGTGGTCTACCATCACAACTCACACACACACACACACACACACACAAATTGGTCTATTCCTATCGTCTTTGAGTTATCTGAAGCATTGCTCTTTCAATGGTTCTCAATGAAACCCTGAACTGGTTCTCAGTTCACTTGAGGTGTAAAGTATACGATGAATGCATGGTACTAGCTATAACTATGATGCAAAACTTTGAAATTGACCAAACGAAATGAGATTTTATATATATATATATATATATATATATATATATATGTATATATATATTCAATTTGTGAAAAATACAAAAAAGAAAGGAATAGAAAACAAATTTTATCTGTTGTAGATGCTTAATCAGAATGCTCGATATTTTACTCAGTCAATCAAGTTATTGATATATCAAAATAAACATTTCATGCCTACCCGCTCATCAAGAACCAGCAGTTAATATTCACCGGGTATATATCCCAGTAATTCTTATACATATATATATGGAACATGATGTGCGTCCATTTACATATGTATTCATTTGTGTGGCACACTTTTGAATGAACACACAGATACTTTACTGTACTCCTAGTTTGAGGGTCAGGAAACAACAATATAATCATTAGCAGAGTGCATAGATCCTCTAGGCAGAAGTACGAATTCAACAAACAAGCTCATTTAATGGAGTCTACCAACGAATGATCAACCAAATGAAAAAGTTTCGATTCACACTTGTCTTGTAAGGTATTACCTGATTAGGTGTCAAGTTTCCTGTTAGTGTACATCACTGGATTTTGCTCGTAAACTTTGATCCGCTAAAAATTAAAATCTGATTCATTTATCAGCAGTAAGGTAAAACATCCATCTCTTAAGAGGCAGCCCCCAATGGAGAGCCGGTGACGAAATCACTGTTTTTGTTGTACGCGTCAGCTAGTCTCAAATCAGATTGAGACCAGGATTTTATACTTATCAAATCAAACGAAGGGATACCTCCAACCTAATCACATAGCTGAGAGTGTATTTAATCGGTCGCTTGCACAGGCAAATGTGTCCTAATGAAGAATTTTTCACGCTGCTCATCGCAATAATCGAACACGGGACCATCTGTGCGTGGAGCAGACGTGCTAATCATTGCGCTTAGTAGACCATTTGTGGACAGCGCCACTCTTTTCATCATACAGCATATCTCATTTAAAAGGGCCATTTGTCTGAAAGGTTTTGTATAGGCGAACGACCTTCTTTGGCGATTTGATAATAGATTATTACAACTGAACAGTTGCTGTTATGTTGCATCAATGAGATATGGATTGCCACAACGATTCCCAACGAAAATATTCGAAGATTATTTTAATACATTTTCTTCTAAGTGGTAAGACAAACAAGATGGCTGATGCGATTGATGAAGATCTGTCTGGACACTATCCGGCCATTTTGATTATCTCAAGAACTGGTTGCGCAGCCGAACATAAAGCACCTTGCTATGGATACGCGTACAGACACTCATCCACTGGGTTACTCGGTCGTCAATGAGAGGCCACTGAGAGAGCTTGTGTACTGTGTGACCATCGCATTTACAATGATTGAGCGAATCATTCTCTACGCCTGAGTTTTGTGGCTGAACGTGACATTAGCAATGTCTATCGACTTTCGACATTCCACGCCCCATTACTATAGTCTTGTTCGAGTCCGTGCTAATGTAATAAAACATCCACTTTTTTCACTAATGTAATACAACTCTTCATAGTCCGGTAATTTTCGTCTAAGTGGTAGGCCTTACTACTTGGACTTCTATTGTTGTTGGTAGTATAGGAACTCCCCGATTAACGTTGAGATTAGGTCCTTGAACTACGACTTTGACGGAAACAACGTTAAGTGAAACCTAATTTTACCCTAAACATAGGATTATTCAATTTAGTGAAATGTGGGAATTTATGAATAACCCATATCGAGTCAGAAAGAACATGAATTATAAGCTGTAATCCAACCATATAATGAGCTTCTATGCAATTTTTTCGGCTTATTTGTTTGTTTTCACTAAAATATGATGATCTCATTAGCTGATTCACCTTCCTATTATGACGTAATAAAAAAAAATAAATCATGGAAAATCTGAAGACTTCATGTCTGATCATCACACGTTAAAACAGCTTGAGATAAATTGAGATTCTGAAAAAAATTGAAATTAAGATACTTGAATTATTGAAGATAAATTAAATTAATCCATACATAAATAACCCCTTCATTTTGATGGGTATATTCTAGTATTTTTTTATTACCGTATATTTCGATTTTTTTTCTCAGTGAAATTACTACAAAGTGAACGAAACGAGGTAAATCGAGGACCTCCTGTATTCGCTTGATTCAAAAGAAAGATACCGCAATGGCCTGCAAGATAAGCACTGGGGTGATTACGATCCTCACTGAATTCCCTACATTTTCGGCCTGGTTCCACATTAAGTTAAACTCTCAAACTAAAATCAATACATCGTGCATCAAAGAAGATCCCGCTCAACATTAAAACAGGATATCATAGAATCCATCAAAAAATTCAAATTACAATGGGCAGGCCATGTTGAAAAAACGTTGGACATCACGACCCACAACGTGGATCCCCAAAGATCTTATGCAGAAAATAATATGGCTTGCCAATTTAGGCAGGTTCATGTGATATGGGCGCTGCGATGCCCGCGATTGAGACATCATGCGAATCTTGAGGATTGCCTATGTCCAACGTTAAAAGGCTTCTGCTGATGATGTTGATGATTATTGCTCAGAAAGGGTGAGCTAACTTGTCTTACAAAGTCCATTTCCCTTGTTGATCACCATTATGCCTACTGTCTTTGTCATAGGCGAACCAGAAAAGACCAGAAAGGGGCAAAAGTTGTATCATCGCCAGTGAGGACGAACCCTGAGAGCCAAAGACAAGCGTTATTGCGATAATCGTTACGAAGACTAAAGAGAAATATTGGGAAGCGTCCTACCCACACTTTCACGTGTGTAGATTTCCCATATTAAACCGATCTTGAGTCACATATGGTTCTTGCAGGGGTTCAGGTAAATAGGACCATTATGCCATCCCCATTACTCCTCTATAAAAAGACATGTATTTACTTACCATTCACAGACATGACTGATCCGGTGCCGAACACTTCAAAGTTTATGTAATCCAACTGAAAGAGAAGAAATGAGAGAAAATATCAGTCATTGAAAGCGATGGATAAATCATTATGAGAATCGAAAGTAGATGTTTAGCCCCCTTCCCACAAGTTCAGATGCGGTACACAGATTTTTTTTCTAACGTTGGGAATCACACAAATGCTAAGTTCAATCGACATATTGCCTCTGACGCCAGGGTGTACCTCTGACTATACCTCTTTAGTGCAATGGGGAGGGGATAAGTAGATGGGGGATCTCCAAAATCTGAGATTAGACAAACATTTCGTCTCAAGCTGAGATTTGACAAGATGGCGGTTATTGAATGATAGCAGCGAGAAGATAATGAAACAGAAAAAAATATTGTGATGCTGCTTCAAATGAAGTTCGAACCAAAGTACAACCAACTCATATTGAGAAGAACATTTAAGAAACAACTAAGAAAATAATAGAAAGAAAGAAAGGAAGGAAGGGAGGAAGAAAAAAAGAAAGAAGGAAACAATGAAAGAAAAGTAGAGCAGATGATGAAAAAAGAAAAGAAACAGAAAAGAGAGAAGGAAAGAAGGAAACATAGAGAGAAAGAGAGGGGGATAAGAAGATAGGAAGGAAAGGTAGAGGAGATGAAATGAAAAAGAAAGAAAGAGAGAGAGAATAAGAAGGAAGAAAGGGAAAGTAGATGAGAATTGAATAGAACGAGACAAAAGTAGACGATATGAAATAAAGAAAGAAAGAAAGGAAGGAAGGGAGGAAGAAAAAATTAGAAAGAAAAAGAAGGGAACAATGAAAGAGAAGTTGAGCAGATGATGAAAAAAAAAACGAAACAGAAAAAAAAGAAGGAAAGAAGGGAACGCAGAGAGAAAGAGAGAGGGATAAGAAGATAGGAAGGAAAGGTAGAGGAGATGAAATGAAAAAGAAAGAAAGAGAGAGAGAGAATAAGAAGGAAGAAAGGGAATGTAGATGAGAATGGAATGAGAACGAGAGAAAAGTAGATGAGATGAAATGAAAAAAGAAAGAAAGAAAGGAAGACAAAGAGAAAAAAAGAAAAAAGGAAGGAAATAAAAAAGAATTTAAAAAATCACTAAAAAAAGAAAAAAAGTACCATTACAACAATTGATTAAGCAATAGTGCATTTAAAAACTAGAAAGAGAGAAACAAGAAACCGTCGAGTCATTAAAGTGATTTTTTTTCCCACAAAGATCGATTTTACAAATGGAAAATCTTTCTTCATCTTTTCCTTTGTCTTTTTTTTCCCAGTTTCGTTTTTATTATCAATTCTCAATTTTTCTATGAAGGTTTAGCAATCAGATCCCATCGTAATATAGGCCATTAACCGATAACAGCATTTTTTTTTATCAAGCCGTGAAACGTTTTGTATTTTTCTTCCGCTCCTGTGACGTTCTTTCTGGGTTGAAAAGTAGAAAAAAAGGTTTTGAAACATTTCATGCAAAATACTTGTTCAGTAAAAAAATATGGAATCAATTACAATCTTTTTATTAGCAAGCAAATGCAAATCTGACATTCATGATATATATATATATATATATATATATATATAAATATACATATATATATATACATATATATATATATAGTCATTTTATATATATATTCATTTTATATATATATATATATATATATATATATATATATATATATATATATATATATATATATATATATATATATATATATATATGTATAATTGGATTTTTACTCTCAAAACATACATTTCCAATTTTCAAGTGAATGATATTAAACCTGTTTCCTTTTTTCTAGATACATTGGTCCTTAAAAACAACCCCCCACACACATACATACATATATACGATATAGTAAGCTAGTTACTTGTTACTAATTTTAGATTCCCAAAGAAAACCTTTTTAAAGATAATTAAGCCAACACTTATTGAATAATCTCAAGCAACATTCACCCACAATTTTTACATTTTGATTTCTTAATTAGAACTTGGATTCCTGTACGGTTTAAAAAGTGTGACGTGTTAATAGTTATGATACTCTGTAATCATATATAAATGCATTCTGACGGACTGACATTCTCCACGTTATAACGGGAAGTCATTTCATATAAAATTTCAATTAATATGATACATTCATAATAATTCTGTCGGATTATATATCCATTTACAAATACACACACACACACACACACATATATATATATATATATATATATAAATATATATATATATATATGTATACATAAATCGGTGTCAAGTTCAATTCCTGCAGCAACCCCATTTTCTTCAATTGTTTATTCTATTCATGTTGTTTTGTTCGAGTGTTGTTCTAACCGTAGGAGATCATCTCAAATAAGTTTCTACATACTATAACACAATCTATTATTCGTTCTGTGCGACCAAATATGTCCATTTCCTAATAAATAACTGACACGCTGAAAGAGACGAATAGACCCAGAATAAACGAGATGAAAATTCAGTGTGAAAACAAGTATTTTGACTTTTGCATTTCCGGTGGCTGTTTAGCTGAATGGTAAGAGCATCGCTACGTTGAAGCAGCTACTATATATATATATATATATATATATATATATATATATATATATATATATATATATATATATATATATATATGTATTCATATGTATGTATGTATGTATGTATGTGTATATGTACTCATTCCTCTTTCTATTTCCTTTCAACTCTTTCTTTTTCCCTTTCTCTGTTAAATAATATTCATTTTCCTCTCTTAATTTTCCCTTCCTTTCTTCTTTCTTTTTTTCTTTTTACCAACTTCCTTCTTTTTTTCTATGAATTTTCTTACGTTCTCTTTCCTTTTTCTTTTTCCCTTCTTTCTTTCCAATATAATATATGTTTCCTTTTCCGGAAGCAGAACTCTTTTGTGTTGAAATCATCAAAGAAAACTCAGCAGTATCGAATGTTGACTAAACGTCAGATCACATAATAGACAACTGGATCTTTCGACAGAAGAAATCGAGAAGAAAGGGAGATAAATAAGTAAAAAAAATTGAAAGGATGACATATAAATATATATCCCCACCCCGATTCATTCATTCATGAAATCCCGAAGCCTTTCCAATCATATATTCGTATGAATGAAAAAAAGTCATATAACATAACAGATATAATAAAGCAAAAAAAAAAAAAAAAATGACAGCGTAAAAGCAAAAGAAGAAAAAAAACCAGGGCATACTGAAAAGTTTCCTCTATCAAAACTGATGGATTTTCCCTGTTTCATAATTTATGAAGTTATTTTTCTTTGCTTTGTTTGAGATTCAGTCGATCGAATTGACATTTGCAGATTCCTACGAAGAACAAAAACTGAGTGTCAAACTTCAGCATTATAATTACATAGTAAATAGAATCTTGCTTTTAAACATTTCGAATTTCTTTTTTCACACCTTTGGTTGGAAGGTCTGAATTTTTAATAGATTGAAAGCAAATTCGTTTTAGTTTCTCTGCTAGAGTTACAACTCGGTTCACTGATTCCGTTTTCCGCTACCCTTAGCGAATAGACCATTATCAAAAATAATGTTTCTTTTTAGATATAAATGAATTTTCTAATATAAGTTTTCAAATTAGGGTGAGATAAGTAGATTTTACTTTAAAACTAACCCTTATGGAACTCAAAGATCATCGCTATCTATCCTATATCAATACTGGGGTCAAGTTACCCCATAAACAAATTTGCTGTCTATTAGGAATCTATAAGCATATACCAGCATAATAAGAAACATTCATCAGATTTATAGTATTAGATTAGGTAATCCTCGATTCCATGGGTCTGCGTTTTTTCATTTAAAGCCATCTTTATTGATGGAAATGTAATATATATATATATATATATATATATATATATATATATATATATATATATATATTCACTTCAGTCACCCATATCTCTATATCTGTCAATGCAATTTATGTTATTTCCCCGCAGTGTTTTGTTCCCTGATTTCCCTATGCTTTGTTATAGTACAATGTATAATTTTTCTCTTGTGGGGGATCATCAGTTGTTTACCATGTAACTGTTTCGAGGCTTTTTTAAAACAAAACAGTCATATTCTTATGGCACCCCAGCAGTGTTGATCAAGCACCACCTCTCTTTCTCATTATATATTTCATGCCATACATGTCGTTTGTCATTTTATATAAGGTTTTATCTGTATTGTACATTGATATTATTTCATACTACATGTTTTTAACAGGGCTTACTTACGTTGGTTACCCTAGAATCATTTTTTACGATGAAGGATTAGTAAGTATGATAACAAGCATGACTTTCTCTTTGAATCACTTCTATTTAATGCTCACCTATTTGAATATTAAATCTGTTGTGTCGGTTTTAATCTCAGATTGCATGCAAATCAACTTATGATACCATCTTTAAGAATACTAATTACACAGAAAAAAAGAATATATATGTACTATGTCCGCTCCAAAAAGTCATACAAAGGCTAAAAAAGTATAAATAGTACCAATTTATCAGATATCAATTCAACAATGAGAATAGAAGCGCTCAATTGATTTTTTACCTTTATTTTGTTGTAATCCTTCGTTGGTCTTACAGATGTAAAATACGATTGTTCAATACAACATAATCGTGTGATATCAGTATATAACATTTTCTACTCTACAGATATCGGGAAATTGAAAATCTAATCAATTCTAAATTTTGAAGTCATTCTTTGAAAAATATATCTAAATATAGCCATTTTCAAAAATGTAATTTTTTGAATAATGTAACCGATTTTAGCCATTTTAAAGCCAGGCAATAAAAAATCCAACCAATCTTAGCTATTCTAAAGTCTGATTTTGAAAGATATAAGCAATTTTAGAAGTTTCAAAGCCAATCTTTGAAAAAATGTAACCAATTTCAGCCATTTCTAGAGTCAAACATGTTTCTATATTCTAGACCTTTGCATTTAAGGATAAAGAGAACGTGTCATCTTGGTGAATGTAGAAAGAAATTCCCTTATATATATATGTATAAGTAGGTAAATCAGTAAGCTATGGAGAAAAAAAGAGAAAGAAAGAGGAAAGAACGGAAAGAACCCAAAGAAACAACGTAAGAAAAAAGGAAAGAAGGAATACTGAATAAAAGAGGGAAGAAAGAAAAAGGAGACGAAAAGAAAGAAATAGATTTTCCAGTATGTGAACGCAAACTGTTGACTGTGAAACCGAGCTTCTTGTGAAGGAATAATTAAGTTAACGTGTTTTTCGTTCTCGTCTGCTTCAAGGGATATTTACTGTGTGCTCTCGGCGACGTCTACCAGACATACATGCTGTCAAGGTGTTCTTTTGGAGATGAGAAAGAGAGAGAAAAAAATGTTCAAACAAAAAAAAATGGCACCGAGAGACGTTGAAAAACCACCGGATGTAGAATGGCCCTAAGGAAAACTGAAAAACATATAGTCAGAA
Organism: Thysanoteuthis rhombus; assembly: GCA_963457665.1. NCBI lineage: Eukaryota > Metazoa > Mollusca > Cephalopoda > Oegopsida > Thysanoteuthidae > Thysanoteuthis > Thysanoteuthis major. The sequence goes on from OY735230.1 coordinate 37,201,745, forward strand.
ATCTGTTCCCAATGAAAAAAATACATAAGCGAAGATTCTAGTAGAAAAATTACAGGGTGGGAAAAGGTTGTAACTGGCTTTTTAGCAACTTGTTTTTGAACTGTTTTAAATTTTAACAAAAAGACACCAAATACGAAATTATTTAAAAAAAAAAAGATGCCGGTTAAATATGCATCTTAAGTTCACAATAGACCTTCGAGGTTATTTTCTCTAACCAGGATGTAGTGTCGTACCCATTTCATTACATAAACATTCCATGACTCAGGAAACGACAGAGTCGACACCAACGAATAGATGCTAGAATGAGACTCTCATTTCCATTGCCAAATACTGAGTACAGTTTTGCTGCTCGACTGATATAGCAGGTTAAAAATACACGTATGGATCTTACCATCTTATCCCTTGGTTGTATCTTTTATGAAATACTCTGTATGAGGCACACCCTTCCAGACGATTTTTGCCTCTCACCAGAAAGAGCTGTAACGAGGGTGGTGGTAGGGATCAGGGTGGGAGGCACAGCCCCGAGAGAAATAAGGGAATGAGAATAAAACAAAATATGAACGTAAGAATAAACCGTTTTGGAGTGAGTTATGTGATTATTAGCTATTCTGACGTCTAAATTACACAAAAATTGTTGAAATTCCGAGATTTTGTCTGCATACTAGACTAATATACGCTTTCGTGCAAATATTAGACGGCTAAAAACGAAATATTTTATCATCTTAGAATGCTAAAGTGCAAAGAATTTGGGCCCTGAGATGCAGGGAAATTCGAAACCCTCAGCTGCATATAGTTTGTTAACCTCTTAAGCTCCCTAAACATTTGGCTATCCCTTGCCTTCCACCCAATCATTTTCACTGGTAACGATCCTTGCCAAACCATCAAAAAAAAATAAAAATCAAACCCAGAAAACACTTAAATAGCATGTGCCTTTGCCAACTCAATCGTCTCAAAAACTAAATGGAAATCAGTCCATATATAGCTACGATGCAAGGATGTAATTGTATTCAATAAAAAAAAAACTTTTAAATTTAGTCAATTCTTCCTTAGACAATGGCCCACCCTTCCAGGAAATTTTATTGAAATTCATTGTGAACCTTTTGAGAGATTTTGTGGACACATAGCTGTGTCATGGAAGGGCAGGATGGTAACAGTAAAACATTCCTAGATTTACAGAGAATCTTTTATCGATTCTGTGGTCCATGGCCCAATCTTCCACAAAATCTTGTTGAAAAATCATTGAGAACTTTTGGGGATACCGTGTGGACAGACATATGGCAGCAAACACAGGCATCAGTGAATAAAAATAGCTTTTCTACTCTCGTAAAATCTGGTAAAAAGTAGGAAAACCAACTCAATCGATATCTATTTCATAATTAGAGAGCCAAAGAAGTCAGAGCTATAGGATTGAACAAAAAAGAAATTATGTTGAAAAATAAAGGCTGTTCAATACATCATTAGGCTCGGGCCTTTTGGTCTGCTCACGTAGTGAATATATCCTTTAGTGCGCTTCTCCGTGGGATATTCAAATTCCTTACTTTTGGTGACAGAATTTTTAAGAATAAAATGCTTTGCAACGCATCACTCAATTTTTTGTTTGCCCAGTTGAATATATCATGTCATCCCAGCAGTTGAACTAACGTAGGAAAAGAATCTTTTGGAAGATATGCAAAATGGCGTGTTTTTTTAGGTTTGTATTGTACTTCAGCACATATGATATGATATTCGGACCAAAGCAAGTTTTCTTACACTGCATAACTCACTCTGCTCTGAAATTCCTTAGTAATCCTTTGATTTCATGATTCCTTTAATACGGTCAAGACCTCCAGTACTACAGGCATTGAGGCAAACCTATAATATTATCGATCCGCCAGCGTACTCAAGTTTGTGTAAGGTATTCTTTTCGCTTCAAGCGGAAGCCAAGGAGAACCTCATTGCTAAATAAAAAAGAACATAAAAAGGAATGACTGATCTTCGTCATCACAGTATCACAATAAATGAACAACTGTAGCGTTACCATCTTAAGTCATGTAGAAAAATTCCACCGAAGAGAAAAAAATATCCAGAATAAATTGTATTTATGACTGGCGTTTTCCGTTGGGGTAAAAAAAATATCTAGAAACATCTAGATTATCGAGAATCTAGATGTTATTTCCGCTGGAAATCATCTGAAATAGAGTTAAAAGTATCTACAAACATTCTTACTGATTCTTACGGGTGTAGTTTACAATTAACATCTAGATTCTGCTGAATCTAGAAGTAAGAAATGTGTTCAAAAAGTGAAAAAAGCTCTCCACCCCAAAATCCCTGAACATTTTTTGAAGGGGTTTAATAAAGTGCTGATGCCAATTTTCAAGTCTGTAGACAAAACAATATGACCAGGAGCACTGGTCACATAGACAAAGACAAATACGTAAACACCTGCACATATAAAAAAGATAGAACCTTTTGCCACATTTGGTCGCTACGGTAATTCAATTTGGTGTCACTCCTGAAAATTTTGACGACACACTGAAGTGTTGACACAGTTTGGAAAACTGTGCGGTGAGTTATTCTGGCAGACCTTCATTTCAGAGTCATGTGACCTCACTCGGGTACCTGCATCCGTGGCCTTGTGGCAGACCAAGCTGACCATGGTAAGTACCTATAAACAGGTCTCCCGAGAGGATATTCCATTGTAATGCTAATTCCCGTTCAGATTGATTGAGGTGATATTTCCAATAGCTTTACGTCGAAAAGTCGGTCGCAATCGCAGACTCATAATAAATTCAATTTGCAAATCGACCTCCAGGATATTGTAAGTCAAAAAGAATTTCATATTCTTTCTTTGACAGTAATTGTCTTCTGAAAACCCCGTGGTCGATGTCAGGGCTGGATTAAGTTAGTGTAATGCCCGCAGCATATGTTTCAATGGAACCCTATTTTTTTAAAAACTCATAGATATTAAAATACTTATTTTGTTTTACTAGCGTAGAAAAGTAATTACATTCTTGCATTCGCTATGCAGCCTGAAGAACGACAAATACAACGATGCACTTGAACTTTCTGCATAATCTGTACAATATATTCAGAAATAAATAGGAATCCACCAAATCTTTACCATCAAAATATTCTAATAGAATGCCCAAAGTAATTCAACAAAATCTTTTCTTTAATTCACATAGTTATTTTAAAGAAGAAATTGAAAATATGTCCTTGGCAGTAATATTGGCACTTTTCATTCATAATGGGTTTAACGGCCTTTTTGGCAACAATGTCTGCCTTCAAATGTTTCTTCCAGTCATCTAGAATTTTCTTGCACTTGTCAGCTGGTAGTTTCTCCTACTCAAGCTCGTGAATGTTTGTTGGATTTTTTCAATGTGTAGTATGAATTAAAACCATTCTCAGGATTACTGCTCCATCCAAAGATTTTTTTTTTTGGTTGAGATTAAGACTAATTGCTGGTCAGTTTAAAACAGTGTGTTTTCCCTTTATCGTGTCTCCCTTTATCGTGTCTTTTTGAATGCATCTTTTTTTTAATTGTCCTCGAGCACTCATAACCTTCGGACTAAACCTAGTTTTCATATGCAATGTAAAACATTTTGTCCTGAAATATCTTGGTAATCCTTTGATTTCACGATTCCTTTGATACTGTCAAAGTACCAGTGGCTACAAGTAAGGTGTTCTTTTCCCTGGAGGCTTCATTTCCTTTTCAAGAGATAAATTGATGGTGTTCAATGCCAACAAGCTCTATTTTGATAGCATCGTACCACATATCTGCCCAGAGGGATTTCGGTTTGTTCAGGTATGCTTGGCAAAGATCACTCATTCCTTTTAACGTTCTTTTCCATTGAGGTCCTTCTGTGCTTCCGCTGGTGGAGGATTGATTATGTCATGGGTTTGCCCCAATGGTACTGGAGGCCTTGGCCACATCAGAGAAATCATAAAATCAAAGGATTACCAATGGATTTCAAAGCAGGTCGTGCTACCCAGGGTAAACACAACTTGCTTTGGTCCGAATAACAAGAGTACAGCTGAATAGCATAAACCTAGAAACACGTAAAAGTATACAAAGATGAATGAAAAGGAGAATATGAACTATATCAAACTGTTCAGTAATGTGTCCGAATCTTAATTCATGAGAAGATCATGGTTTTAGTACGTATCGTACACCAAAGGAATCTTGGAAACATTCAAGAGCTCAAACAAACTGAAAAGAAAGAATGGGAGAAATTACCAACTGACAAGTGTAAGAGATTTATAGATGTTGAGAAGATAACAGATGAGAGAATAAACAAAAATCCTGTAATTAATGTATGTAGATCTGACAGAGACCATAATTTGTTTTGATAAAGATATGTTTCGTCTTTCAACATCTTTGATGTAAATAAAGTTTTACGCTTCTAAACAGTTACACAAAGATAACCAAGCTTTTACTGTAGTCAGAATAAGTTGAAAATCTTGGAAACTGACTCGTCTCTCGCATTCAAATCATACTACAACGTACAATGTGGGATGAAGAATTATCTATTTGTGACTTCATTTTCGTTTTAGAAAAGTTTCGAATTTTGTAACAATTTGGTTTTGGAAGTTCCAGATCAGTAGTAATCAACGTGTATTGCTTTCCTACTACGACTTGTTTCTGATATCTGGAATAAAGTGTGACTTTTGCGAATCGGTACAAAACTTTCCATCCACAAATTTGTTTTAATTACATGCGGGACCGTGACTAATTCTATTAGAATTGGTACCGTGACCAAGCCTGGTTATAAAGCTGGAACCATTTGAGATTTCCAGACACTGAATGAATAAAGAGAAGAACATAGGTAACATTATCCATCAGAGGAATCAAGACTTAACTTCATTATATGAACATTAAATGGTTTAGCATAAATTCTTACGACTATTGATTCATTCTGTTGGATGCAGATCGTATTGTTCGCCATATTTGATTTCAAATTGACTAAATGTCAAGAGACAGAAGAAGAAGAGAGAAACAAACAAACAAAGGAAGGCGAATAGAAAAAAAGAAAGAAAGGGAGGAGAAAGGAGAGATAGAAAGGAAGAAAAATGGAAGGGAGAAGAAGAAAGGAGGAGAAAAACTGAGAAAGAAAGAAAAAAAGAAAGAAAGAAAAGAAAGAGAGACAAAGACAGAGAGAGAGAATAAGGAGAAAAATACAACAGATAAGAGGAAGAAAGGAAGGCAAAAAATGGAAGATGAGAGCAAAAAAAGAGAGGCAGTGAAAAGAGAAGACAGATCAAGAGAAAATGAAGGGTAATCCATGGTAGGGATAAGAAATGAGAAGAGTTTCAAGTGAGGAAGGAAAAGAGAGATGATGCGAGACAGAGGGAAAAACAAGGGAAATAAGGTGATAGAATAGGAATGAGAAGTGAAATGAAGAGATAGAGTTTATAGTGGGAGAGAATATATGGTGAGGTGAAAGAAGAAAGAAGAAGAAGAAGAAGAAGAAGAAGAAGAAGAAGAAGAAGAAGAGGAAGAAGAAGAAGAAGACTCCAATTTCAAAATTTCCATTGGCTTCCCAAATTGACTTGTCCTCAGATAAATGACCATCTTTAATTCCTCATGAAAATGGATTTTTCCTCATTAGCCACGAAGTCAAAAGACAAATGTGTTGCTGCCCTGGAATCAAAACTCCGGGCGGACAGTCTATTATGATCAGATTTTAGATGATGGGCTTCAAAATAATGATCTAAAGGAAGAGTACTGACGCATGCGCAAACAGAGTTAATGGTCTCCGCGCCATTTTGCAAGTCCACTTGAAATTTAAATAAGACAGTCAGATTATAGGCTTTGTGAAAATGGCTGAATGTATTCTGCGTCAAAATTCAGATTTCGCAGAATAATCGATTCGATTATGAACAATAAAAATGTTTGATTCTGTTCATATTCAAAGATGGAAAAATAATCATGAATGAAAAATCGATAACATTTTTTTACAATTTAATCTCGACTAAACATCAGTGAATTTCTAATAAGTGAAGCTTCATATGGAAGTCAACTTTTTGGAAAATATCGATGTATTTTCTTGTTGCGGGCGCGTATATATGTATACATATATCGCTTGTCTTAATTTTCGGTCATTAACAGTATTCGACGTCACGTGTTACTTACGTCATTTTCGCTTTTTAATGGAAGTTGTATTCAATTTATTAATTGGAGTTTTATTTTGAAGTAATTTTTATATAGACTTATATATATAATCTATATATATATACACGATATATATATATATATATATTATATATATATATATATATGTGTGTGTTTTTAACTAGAATTTCTGTTTAGACTAACATCCTATTATTACTGGGTGAATGTTTCAGTTGGCCTAGACAGCGTAAATGGAATAAACAATAAAGGAATGGGTGGCTTCAGGAATCGAACCAGCGACTAATAGGAAGCCGTTTTTATACATCTCTCTCTCTCTCTCTCTATCTATCTATCTATCTATCTATCTATCTATCTATATATATCCGATCCATCATTCGCTCTCTCTATATATATACGAAATCTCCCTCCCCTCTCTCTCTCCCTCTCTCTCTCTCTCTCTCTCTATATATATATATATATATATATATATGAAAGCTACCCCTTCTCTTTACATATATATATATATATATATATATATATATATATATATATATATATATGTATATATATATGGGAAAACTTTCTATCAATATATATATATATATATATTTATATGCTCGTGTATGTGCAGACATACCGAACAGAATCTGAATTTGCACGTAATTGCACATTGCACCGTTAGGTGTCACGAGTTGACACTATTCTGAGCCAATCTGCTACGCCGCTTAGTTCTGGATTGGAATATGCATCGAGTGGCTTTTCTCCGGCTGTTTGCGAGCACATTTGATGAGGTCTGCGATAGCTGTTACAAAAAAAGAACACTAGGACACGAAGTTCTTGTTACCTTTTGAGGAAAACTGTTGGTGAAACTGTTGTAATGCTTTGAGAAACGTTTAAAGAAAAAGGCGTTTCAAACGTTGTGAAATATCACTTCAAGACAAGCAATGATCTTGCCGACCTTCAACAAGCCGAAAATATTGAAAAAGCTCTCAATTCATATCAATGAAGATCGTTGTCGGACCATTGATGAGATATTTGAGGTCACTGTTTAGTATCGGAATTCATGCCAATAAAATATTTGAACAGGAGCGTTTTTCCACAAAATTCGTCATTCATTTACCCAAAGAGGATTAAGAACAATCGTCTAAATATCACGTTATGCATTCGACCAATCGTCTAAATATTGCGTAATACATTTTAGAAGTTTGATAATTTTTTTGACAATGGGGAAAACAAAACGATGTATTTTAATATAATTTATACAACATAAATTATATTAAGACGAAGGAAAATTATTCGTGTTTCTTATTTTCCTCCAATTACTCAGCGATGACGTACGATGACAGAGAGTGAAAACTATGGTTTCATTGTGTGCAACAATTTGAGAGAACAATTTAAAAATAACTCACAATCTTTTTGCGCAATTATGCCTAGGGATGCGTTTATAATATTTGGTTACCACTTCGTACGTGTACATACAGTATAGGAAGCTTCACAGCTTTAAACACTAAATATATAAAAGAACTTTCCTCAAATATATATCATTTCAGTCAATGATTCCCAAATACATGTTAATGCAATGTAAGATTTTCAAAAGATTCTATGTTTTACATAGCATTAAATACTATAGTACTATATGTGAATTTTTTTTCTGTGGGGATGATAAGTTGTTTACCACGTGACCATTTCGGTGATTTAAAAACAGAACAGTCATTTCAACAAGTCTTACCAACAGTGCTGATCAAGTACCACCTTTACTCAAGCTTTGACTTTTATATTTATCTTGCAACATAATTTTTAGGATTGTATCATAATACATGTAATCTATTATTTCATTTTGGACGGAATATGTTCTTTGATAAAATAAATTACAATTATCACATTCTCGCAACTCTACAACACCATGAACAGTGAGCAGCTCGTTGCCCTGTGCCAGACTAAGGAAAGCTTAGTAAATCAAACAAAGGAAAGATAAAGGTTATTATTTCATTCGTTTTTATCCCCTTCGTTCCATTGCCGCCTACTGGCAAAGAATTAAAGCAAATCATAAACGTTTGAAAATCTCAAGCCATAAAAAAAAAGTTTGCATGCCTGAATTTATTCAAATGTTTATCGAAAATCATGGTTTATTATCAGTACGAAAGCAAAATCGTACAAAGGCGTCACGTGATCACGTTCAAGCAATGTTATAACCAAAGGGGCGATGTGATTACATCACGTAAGGATTATTAAAAATTACAATTGCAACACAGGGCACGGGGTTGTATCAAAGAACCACTGCTGTTTTTCTTCCCAAGTAGCCCAGAAGAAAAAAAATGAAAAAAAAAGAGATAAAAAAAGAAAAGAACCAGCAGTGAACTGGTCAGGGTAGTCAATCAATAGGATTCCTCATGCAACCATTGTAGCATGCTGTGCTGAGGATGATCAACTAAAAACTGAAAAAGGGGGGTGTTCAATGAATAAATTGAACTTTTGCCTTCTGTTGGGCAGTGATCACTAATACATCCATTGAAAAAAAGAAACAAGGGTGGACACAACCGTACCCAAAATCAGGGACCAATTTGACATAAACTTACATTGCAAATTGAACTTCCCATTAAAAACCTATTTAGGGAGAGTATTCTCAGAAAACGTAACAGACTAAAACCACCATCAGTAACTGCAGCATTTTGACGTCCACTGTTTTACCTAAACCTTCTCCAAGATTCACCAGATCTCTCTATCATGGGCGTCGTGGGGTCAATACTTTCTGAACTTGTCTAGTTCGTCACACCATCTCATATTTTGCCGGTCGCGTTTTAGCATATGACATCTGGGGATCCACGTTGAGAGTTGGCATGTCCAGTGGTTGAAACATAGAGACCCCAACCACCAGTGAGAAATAAGCACTTATATTGACAAAAATGCAAACCCAAAAGTTTTGTAAAGTATTACTTGATATAGGAATGAGAACAGTAGTGACAATGGGGAGGGGTTTGCAGGGTCACAGCGTATATCTATTTTTCGATTCCCATGTTTTTATATCTCTCAAAACGTTACCGAAATTTTACTGTATATTTTTTTCTAAAAAACCCACGGGGGCTTAGAGTGCCCCGAAAGTCACAGCCACATGGTTTCACATCTTAATGAAAAAATAGCGTCACATGGTCACATATGCTCAAAGTACATATTTGGTATACGAATGGCATTCACGTTTCAAACGTTGTGAACCATGTTTCTACCCCTTCCCCGATGTACGTCTCTTTGAACCCCGAGTAAAAATCTTAGATACAGCCTTGCCGAATACTAAGTTACCAAAACCCATTTCAATCACTCCTAGGTTTACGTGCTTACAGAAGTATACATTAGTTCAGAAGAGAGGCAGATCGGCCCCAATAGTAAAATTGACGGTTACAAGTTCTTTTTTTCTTTACTCAGAATCAATCAATTCAAAGCCAAGGGAACACTCTAGGCATAGGGTAAAGTAATTTCAGGTTCACAAGATATTTATTGACCTTAGATTTAAAAAAGATGGATATTAGATCCAACGGGAAATCAGTCTCTGGGGAGTGTGTTCCATAAAAGAACCGTTCAGAGGGAGAAGCTGTTCGTGTGTAAATGGCAACAAGTCCGTGGAATGGTCAGAAAGTGTAGATGGAATTTCGCTAGAGATAGCAAATCATGTTCAGTTTGGGAAATCTCTGACCGTTGGAACCAGCTGATGGAGCTCCTCCGTACACTTTCCATGAAAATGACGATCGAGAAGTACCAGGCTCGCTACATCAACGTCAATGGGAGAGTGGTTGGAGAGATGAGAATAGCTCATCAATAACTAATCCATGCAATCGATTGTTCACTGTCTCGAGGCTAAATAACATCTGCTAGGACGAGTCTGCCCATATGTGTGCAGTATTCCATTCTGGGTCGTATTTGACTCATGAAGAAATACAAGATGGCAGGTTTGGTCAGATATTTTCTGGAGCGGTAAAATAAACCTTCCATTTTCGCCGCATCCTGGGTAACAGTGAGAACTTGAGACCAAGAAGTTGATCAAAGTGTGGGGCCTCCTTGGGAGCGGTTCCATCCATCCGTATAGGGGGAAACTGAGGGGTTTTACGATGATGATTCAAAGAAGGAAGCTTGATTTTAGTTTTGTTGAAGGGCACACCCCCCCCAATAATTGACTATCAAAGATAGATTTGAAAAGATCAGATGGCATGTCCTGATGACTAAAGTCCTCAGAAAAATGCTTAGAGAGCGTGGTACCATTGGTAAAATGTCAGCAAAAGATATGATATTGTCAGGAAGGTCATCTATAAACATAAGGGAAAGATTAGGTCCAAGGACTGAGCCCTGAGGTACACTGGTATTGCTACCTATAACATCTGCAGACCAGCCACCCGTATAGTTCTCCCAAACAGAAAGAATCCTATGATGGAATGCACTTTGTCAGAGATGCCATAACTAGTAGCTTGTGGAGCAAACCTTTGTGTCGCACTTAATCAAAATTTTTAGATGTATCCAAGACAATATCGAATGTGACATAGCTGCCATTAGCGTTACATTGATTCTCTGGGTGATAACAGGTAAAATATCATCGCTGTCACGATTAATCAAGACATGTCTATTGATGGCGGACTCAAAAATCTTACTTATGATGCCCAGAAGGCTTTTCAGTCGATATTGAGAGGAACTGGAACGTTCAGTTGCGTTTTTCAGAACTTGGTCAACAGAAGCTTCCACGAACTCGGAAAACAACTCTCCTAGAGTCAACTCTGGCGTACGGTTTTTGAGGACAGACACTGAAGTGTTTTCAGGTCCTGTAGCCTTAATTGATTCCAGACTACGGAAGGGACTGGAAACCCTCTAAACTGATACCCTGAAATTCGTAAGAGAATGATCAGTATGAGATAAAAAGTCAAGAAGCGAATGAACTTGGTCATTCAGGGTTGAGTTAGAAGCAAAGTTTGAAGTTTAAAGCTCATACCTCTTGAATTTTCAAGGCAAAAACACCCAACATGACATTTGTATGAATTTGAACAAAATACGATATGGGCCAGAAAGTGTTCTGTTCAGAATATCGAGAAGGTGACCCAATGCAATATACACTTGATGAAGGCCACAGAGTACATCGACTGAAATGCTGTGACAAGAACAATGATGATGACGAAAATGGCCCAAAAGGAACAATGTATTATAGAACATTTTATCTCTGAAATTTGAAAAAGAAAAAGGTCGGACTTGACGAAAAAAACAAAAAACAAACGCGAAGAAAACGCTTCGAAAAAATGAATGCATAATAACATCAACATCTCGTCCAAGAAATTGAAGCAGTGGAAAGGTCGGAGTGTAAAGCAGCTGAAACGTTGTGATGAAACGACAATGACAATGAGATGGGTTTTGAAGATTCAGTGTATAATACCAGTGATGAGAATCGCTTTGGGAACTAGTTATACAGCAATGTTGGATTTTGGGAACTATATATACGGTTATGTCTCTAGACATTGATTATAAAAAGACCTGAAAATCGAAAAGTAGGTATACACCATATCTCTTGCACGCCTCTATCTCTATTTCCATCAGTGTATGATAATAAAGTCATCTCATGTCAGAAATTCAAATAGGAAGAAGGCCGGGGGTCGGATCGACCAAAACGTGTCAATAAAGACAATGCAGACAATGAAACTAGTCCGAAATAATGAATATATGATAACATCTCTTGTCAGAGGTTCAAAGAGGAAAAAAGATCGGAGGTTATGACGGCCGAAAAGTTGTAATAAAGAAAATAAAGATGATCAAATTGCCAAAGATATTAAATTCGTAAGAACATTGCCCCAGAAATTATTTTAAGTTATCGTTACGAATGATTAAGAAAATGACGAAATGCAACATTTGAAATAATCGATGTTACATTTCTCTTGGGACTTACCTAATCAATATAATTTTTGTGCGGTCTGAAATTCCACCAACGTGAACAGTCTCACCTGAAACGGTTAAATGTTTATTAGAAATGCCTTTTCATTATTTTCAAGAATAAACATATTAGAAATCAAGTTTTTTCATTCACTTATATCTATACGGACATTCACAGAGTTCGATCCTCACTGCATACCCACATGTGTTTCCATGTGTCAAACTAGATCAGCGTAAGCCGTCGGGGAAACTATGTTTCCATATCTACCTTACCTATCAGGGCTGTAGGATTAAAAAGCTGTGTCTGCCACCCATTGTCAACCTTGGCTGGTTAACCAATTAGATATGAATATCAGTATTCAAAAATATAAATAGAATTATTTTTTGTTTACCTCTGCCATTGAAGTTTGAGATGTATATGTATTCGGTAGTATCTACACGATATCTCCAAAAGTGCTCAATGAATTTCGATTGAATTTTGCATAAGATTGGGTCATGGGCTACGGAGGAAGAGATTAAAGTTGAGTGCAGATCCAGGATTTATTTTTTATTGTAAGATATCTTAATTACTCTGACTGAAGAGAGACAGAAAACGAGCATTTAGTAAAAACGTTGAATTTATATTTCAAGGGAAATAACTTTGTATTCTTACATATTCTAAGAATTGTGTTATGTTTTCTTTTTAGATAGTTTTGATTTCATTCGGTTTTCAGTTTGTGTATGGCGTTGACTGAGGTGTGCACTCTCTGAGTGTTTCCTTGTATCAGGAATATACTTGAATCCTCGCGTAGAATTTGTACGGGTTTCACCCACCGTCAATCCTGAGTCTTCAAGATACCATCTTCAAAAGGATTTTAGAATCAACCCCCACTGGGAGACTTATTTCTAGCTAAAGTAATTCCATCAGATAGACGATATATATGGAATTTCAAATGTTCTCCGAGCAAAAATAACAAAGGTAGATTCCACAAATGAAACTTTGGCATCAGGAATGCACTCAAAGGAAGCAGCATTTTTTTTCAGCTCTGAAAGGACTTTCTATTCAATGTGTGACAAGACTTTGAAGAAATCCGACTTGTAATCTTTTTCCTCTGCAAACGAACTTCGGGAGATATATGTATCACACTATACCTTTCATTCCATACTTCCGTCTATCTATCTGTTCCGGAAGCCCCCCCCCCATGAATTTCAATTAAATTTTGTGAGTCATGGACTAAGGAAGACGTGATTAATTTTCTGAGTGGATCCAGGAACTTGGTATCGTTTGAGAGATATTTTTCTATTATAAAAAAATGGATTTATGTATTCGCTCATGTCTGTTTACACAATACCCACAAAAGTTCTCAATGAATTTCAATAAGATTCTGTGGAAACTTAGGCCATGCGTTAAGGAAGAATTGATTCAATTTTTGGTAATATACCGGAATTTTTTCTGATTAAGTAAGTATCACGGTGTTTGCAGATTCATGCGCTCTCTGTTTTTTTTTCTGGTTCAAATATGGAGTTTTGAGCTTACTGTATATAAATCAAAGATTTGGCAGAAGATTCCGACAAAATCTTGTCACATGTGGATCAAATATTATATTCTAATATGGACATCTCTTGATTTTTGTCTGTAAGCACTTTTTCTTTTTGTCGTTTTATCTTCTTTTTTTTTTTTGTTGTGTTATCTTCCTCTTCTTGTTATATTTCTTCATAGGAGAGTTTTTATTTGAAATCTCGACAATTTCACCTATTCATTCTTATCCGAGGGCGAAAATCTTCAAGAGATTTTCCAGAGAAAAAACGGATGCATTTTTGAATCAAATGTCGTTTCCCCCCTACTGTTCCCATTTTTTTTTCCAAGTTCCTCTGTTGTGAAGCAGATGGAATTGGACATGAACGGCCTAGGGCGGATCGGTATATCAAAGATTTAGCACAAGGTTCTTTTAAAAAAATATATATATATAAATGAAATAAACGAGTCAGAAAGAGCAAGGGAAGTGAGGAGAAAATGGGAGGAAGACGAAAAACAAAAGGTAGAAAAAAAGAGAAAGAAAGGAAGAGATAAAAAGAGAGAAAGAGAGGAACGGAATGTGATTGTGATAGAAAGGAAGGAAGAGAGAAAAAAGAAAGGAAAAAACGAAGAGAATGAATGGAAAGAAAAAGAGATAGGAAGGAAGGGAGAAAAGGGGAAGAGAGGGAGAACGTGATTGTGACGTAAAACAGAATGGAGAAATGAGAGAGAAAAGGGAAAGGAAGAAGAGGAGAGAGAGAAAGAGAAAAAGGGAAAAGGAGAAAAAAGAAGAAAAAAGAATGAAAGAACGAGGAAAAGGAAGGAAAAGAAAAAAGCATAAGAAAGAAAAGAAGGAAAACAAACGAAAAGATGAAAGAAAGAAAGAAAGAAAGAAGAAGAAGAAGAAGAAGAAGACATAGAAGAAAAAGATTGCCTTTAGTAACATCAAGATCCTGATTTCTAACCAAAAAGAACTTTAAAATGCTTGATTTCAGGAAAAACGGTCAAGTTCAACAAAGTGTGGCTGAAGATCTGTCAGTAGAAAAGTCTTTTGAGATTTTCCCCACCAGAGGGAGTTAGTTCACTCGATGTTCAAGGAAATGAATGTAGCTTCCGTGGCGGAAGGAAGCACTTCCGGTCCTTTGAGTGCGTATGATCATGATTAAGTGACAAGAGAATTAGGCAAGACAGGGGGTAAAGGCGAGGGAAGAAAATGGATAAGCCGAATGGGAAAGAGAGGATGTGAATGACGATATTAAACAGTGCACTAGCGCTGACTGCGGCTTCAGCCGTTCCTGCTTTGGCCCCTCATATAGCATGACTCTTATTCAGTCTGTGTGCCACATGTAAATTACATATGGAATCAACAGCCACCCAAAGTGGTGCCACTCGCTCCACCCTGTCTTATTTTACCCATTACTAAAGAGATGTGTGTATTCATGTCTTTCCAAAGGGCATGGCTGAGTGAAGTGGACATATAATACCCAAGTCAGAGTTTGAACCCGGCTTTCCGAGTTCATTCTTCATGCTGTTGCCCGTTTGGCCAGGTGATTAGAGTTCGAGCCCAGGTAAAAGCCAAGAATGCAAATACTGATAGTTTCGTAGGTCCTCCCAAATAGGTACATTGGTGAAATACAACCTTCCTATCGTCAGTCACCCCTACTTGAATATTGGTGGAATATAATTTTCTCCAAGATTCGCCAGATCTCTCTATCATGGGCATTGCAGAGCCAGCCCATCACTATTTTTCTTGCTTCCATTTATAGCCTACTTGGTGAGTTAGTTGTGTAATTATTACAGTCTTTAGCGGTCAGCGTTCTAGCCTGGGTGAGACAAGGCCTTCGAATACTTCAAGACAGAAAAGAGAGAAAGAGGACGTAAGAACAAGATAAATGACAAGAGGAGGAAGACAGAAGGAAGGGAACAGAAAGAGAAATAAACAAATAAAGAAAGAGAAAGACAGGCTGACAGAGAAAGAGACAGACAGACAGACAGATAGACAGAAAGAAAGAATATGAGCGTAAAGAAGAAGGGAAAACGATGAAAAAATTAGAAAAAGAAAAACGGGAATGAAAAGAAAAGAAAATAGAAAAAAAAGGAGATAATCTAGAAAGGAAGAAAAAAGATGGAAGAAAGAGAAATAAAAAAAGGAGAAAAATATTTTTAAAAAAAACAGAGAAAGAAGGAAGAAAGAAATGAAGGTATGAAAAAAAGGAGAAAGAAGGAACAAAAAATATAAGAAAATCTAGAATGAAAGTAAAATAGATGTGAGAAAGAATAATGGAAAAATGGAATGGAGAGAGTAAGGATGAAAGAAATAAATAAGGAAAGAAAAAACGAAAGAAATAAAGAAAAACTAAAATTAAAAAAAGGGAGAAAAGCAAAGAAAAAACAACGAAAAAGAGTATAGAAAAAGAGGAAGATCTAGAGAGTAAAAAATAGAAAGAAAGAAAATTGAAAAAGGGAAAAAGAAAAACCAAAATAATTACATTTAAGTGGGTCTCAAAGACAGCCATAAGTGCTTGGTTGTACAATTAAAGAATTGAAGGAACGTATTGGCTATTTGAAGAAATGGCGTCCAAAGCCGAGACAAAGCTTTGGAACGGCTTCTGTGTCTTTCCTTCAAAGACATTAAAATCTTTGAACGTTGTTACCTGCCCTTTGATGTTGATCGAGATTGTCGAGATCTTCAGTTCTGTGAATGATCACCGTGACCCGGGGGTAGATCGCTTGCCCATGGTTGGGTAGGCCGCGGTTCAATCCTCCATCAAATCATACCAGAGACTTTTAAAATGGTGCTCAATGACTCTCCACGAAACACTCAGCATAGGGACTAGGATTGAGGAACCTCTCTCCGAAGCAGAGGGTTTACGACCAAATCAAGTTGAATGCAACGGTGCTGAACTTAGGAAAGATCACCGAAGTTAAGTACCATCGAGTCTGATCAACACCTTGATGCTGTAAGCTGAACTAAGCTTCGAAATGCCTGGCAAGCCGGGAGTAAACCACTTCTAATAATCGCCCTTGTGCACCTTGCCTTGCAATACCCTTGATTAAGGTATAAGCGGAGAACGACGATACATACTAACTTGTATATATATGATAGTTTTTAGGCAGAAGTCCAGTTCGATAAAGCGATATTGACTGAAGAGTTTGTGGAATGAATTTTAAGATAAATTGGAACATTTAACTGATCCTTCTTAGTCTAGGGCCAACCCAGCCACTAAATTATTTTGAAATAAACACACACACACACACACATATATATATATATGTATATATATATATATATATATATATATATATATATATATATATATATATATATATATATATATATATATATATATATATGGAGGCCTCCAGCAGCCCTGACAACAAAACTAACCCACAATGCATAGCTCCTGGCAGTGGACTCTGGTTCCACATGGTACATTTTAATACACACTCACACAGCACACACCATTGATGATGGAAAGAATCCCGAAACATGTATGGACTATTGACTTATAAAGTTTAATAAACTTCACCACCAAACACTTCACTCCCGAGTCTGTCTCACTCTCTACAGTACACATTATATATATATATATATATATATATATATATATATATATATATATGAAAAAAATCTCTCAGTCGAGAAAAATCCTTGATTTAAAAAGACAGCCAATTCTTTTCTACCCACTGGCCTAAAATTCCAGAAAATTCCATCGATATTCACTTTTGAGAATATTGTGTAATGTAGGCGTATAGCAACAATGCACGGAGTGGCTGTCTATAAAAAAAGCCTTCGCACCGAGAACTTAATCTTTTCTCTATTTGCCCATGGTAAATCTTTCCACAAAATGTCATTGAAATCCATTCAGAAAATTTTGAGATATCGTGTGGAAAACATGAATTTATGAAAACATGAAAAAGTTCTCTCAACCA
The DNA here is from genome assembly GCA_963457665.1 of Thysanoteuthis rhombus. Lineage (NCBI taxonomy): Eukaryota > Metazoa > Mollusca > Cephalopoda > Oegopsida > Thysanoteuthidae > Thysanoteuthis > Thysanoteuthis major. The sequence goes on from OY735230.1 coordinate 37,219,156, forward strand.
AAGAAGAGAATTCCTTGATCCTCTCAAAAATTTAACCAATTCTTCCTTATCACATCGTCAACTCTTCCAGATGGTTTCATCGAAATTCATTGGGAATGGAAGATATTACATGGAGTGGACACATAGCAACGATACAAAATGGAGAAAAAAAAATGAAAAGAAATCTCTTAATCCTCCCCCAAATTCTAACCGATTCTTTCTAACCCCATGGCTTAATCTTGCAGAAAATATTGGAAACATTTTGTTTAGATAGACAGACACACCACACACACGAGTCAATATATATACCTCTTCTTATTTCGTTGACAGAGGTAAAAAAATAATTTCTCGATTTAACATCAATGACGTTCTTTTATGTTCACGAAAGTGGAGAAAAAATAGAGAAAAAAAGGCAATGGTAGATATTCCTCCGTTCGATTTTGTTATAATTCCAGCGGAAGAATAAATTCGATTTCTTGTACAATAGAACTGGTTTGTCATGTGAATTCCGAAACATAACATAACGGTTCGATATCATATTATTGCTTTAGATAATGCTCTTTCTGTATTTCTCCGTGAGGTACTTACGCGTTAGACTACTTTATATGCAGCGGGTGTTCGTTCCCATATATATGGTTGGAGTTGGAAAGCTGATTTTTAAGGCAAACAGGCGTCCCCCTCTCTGAAAACTAGGGTTATGCTTTCTCCTCATATTTACAAGGAAATCATCCACTCGCTATGGATTATCTGAATATCTAAATCAAAATTAGCATGGCATCTGTAAAAAGAAATTTAAGCTTATCGTCGATCTCCTGTGAACTATCAAGCCCCATTTAGCACAAGACAGAGACATATATCTCTCCCCACCATCTCTCTCTCTCTCTCCCTCTCTCTGTATATATACATATAAAGAGAGAGGAGGAGAAGAGAAAGAAACTCTGCAGCTTTAAACACTGAAGATGTAATAGAATTTTTATGTCATTTGAGTCAATTATGCCCAAATATATGTTATTACAATTTATGTAGGATTTTCAAATAGTTTCATGTTTTGCTCAGTATCAACGATTATAGTATTATATGTCGATTTTTTGGTTGAAATCATCAATCATTTACTATTTGACTGTTTCAGGGATATAAAAACAAAACAGTTATTTCGATTAAACACCATCCCCCAAGAGATTTTTATATTTAACTTGCTATATTGTTTTTTTTAGAGCCGATTTCTTTGCAACAAAAGGCTTTCTTACGTAGGCTATCCATAAAACGTATGAGTTTGAAGATGAGGGATTGGTAAGTATAAAAACAGATGAGAACTTATTCGTATCGATATATATGTATATGTATATATATAGTCAGCGTGTGTATCAATGTGTGGTGTTGGTAAATATGTAAGTGATCTCATATCCATATTCATAAGCATATATTTGAATACAACTCAGAGCAAATATTTGCATCCGCTTGTTGTATCGTTCACTTTGAGGGAGCCAAAGATTAATTTGTTATTCGTTTGAAATGTATATTAGTTGGATCCTTATTTTCAATTCAATATATATATATATATATATATATATATATATATATATATATCTTTTTATTGTATATATCTATATGTGTGTATGCGTGTAAGTTGTACAGATATTTTATTCGGGAACATATTTAGTCCGGCACCGAGTAGCAAATAGAACGGCCGATCAACGAATAAACAAAATGATGGACACTAGTTCGAGCACAGCTCGGTGCTTCTTTTATCTATTCGTTCATGTGATCGGCTTTTCAATTTGCTTCCGATTTGGAGAAAAAAAAATGTTTCGTTTGCGCACAGACAAACTTCTCCAGAGGTCTATATAAGCATATACATATTCATAATAGTGTGTGTGCGAAAACACACCCACACCCATACATGGAGCTAGATGGCAGGAATTTAAACATTTATTCCTTATCATGACTGAAAGAAAAAAACAACGTTTTTTTCTCCGATTACTCCACAATAGTTTTTTTAGTGGGGTGTTCGATTTAATTGTATACTAAATTCGCCCCTTATTTATATCTGAAAGCGGTCACCTTTGTTGTTTGAAAAAAACCCTGACTTGTTTTTAGTGTTTATCACCCAATGAAAGGGGAGAGAAGTAACTTTTTCATTGATCAGCATTTTTCCATTTTTTAATTGATCACCCCAAAAAACAGCCTGCTACCTTTGTTTGCTTATTCATGTCGGAAAGATATTGATTTGTTTCCATTTATTTGTGCAAATATTGGTAGAAAATAAACGGTTCCTTGGGTAAATCTTCTAAGTTCTTAAACATACACGTGTACAAACATCGTTGAAGGAACGTTTTGATGAATATTCACTCATAACACACACGATGTGTCATTAAACGACTCAAAGTTAAATACACATAGTAAAACAAACAAAACGAGCCTGAAAGTCAGACCATATATGCACTAGTTCTTTCCTTGCGTGAAGGTCAAAGCGAAATAGTGTTGCCAACTTTATCTTCATATTTACATCTAAAATCCAGTCAAAAACATCTTGGAACACCTTAAAGCATCTAGATTCACCAGATTTATGTATCTCCAAAATCTACGAATTATATTACATTTTTAAAAAGAAATAAAAATATTAGAAAAAAAAAATCATTAAAAAAATTAATTGCTATAAAGTAAATAAAAGTATGGCTGGCACACCATTATAGTCAGTAATTGAAAAACCGTAGAGTTAAAATTTGAAGTTATGAGAAGAAATCCCATCGGAGAGTAAACATAGTCAGAATGAATTTTACGAATGACATCACTGGTGTTTCCAACTAGGAAACATGTAAAATAGAATTTTTTTCATCTAAAAACATGTAGAATCTTCAGAATCTAGATGTTAATGATAAACTCGTTAGAATATGGCCCAAAAAGGGTTAAAAAAAACCTTTTTTTTTTTCAAAAAGATTTAGGACCCGTGTAGTGGAGTACTGACGCCAATTTTCAAGTATGTTGACAAAACGATCTAGCCAGGAGTGTTTGAACAGAAAACAAACAAACAAACAAACAAACAAACGAGAAACACACGAGCACAGGCACATTAAAGACAGGCATATATATGTCTTTGATGGCAACAGTTGCTCAATTTTATCAAAAACAATCTAAACGGAAATTTCCTTATCCAAACATTCAAATATAGATTAAAACAACACTTAAATTTGCAACACTGGGCAAGGGACGTAACTACTATTTTGCTATGTCAATCAGTGACGGTGAACGCCGCTATGTGTAAAGAAGACTTAGTCAAATTTTAGTGGTTGATCCAGAATTTTTTCCGATTGACTGATAAATTTTTCATTTTTTTAATATATTTATGTATTTACCTATTGCTGTCCACACAATATCTCCAAAAGTTTTCAATGAATTTAAATGACTTTTTTGGAAGGATTGGCCATGGGCTATGGTATAAGAATTACAAGGAGTGGATCTAGGACAATATCGGATAATATTAACTGATTTACCCAAGTTGTTGTGTGGTAGGTATGACAATATGAATGCAATTCCGACGGAAATGGGATACCTGAAAAATCTGACAAAAATCAGTATATCATCCGATTTCAATAAAATTTTCGATACTTATTTATTTTTGAAGATAATTTCCGATTTGGAATGTTAGAATCAAGAATTCTTTTGCATGATTTTTATCATTTTGAAAATTTATCTTATTTATACATTGCTGTTTTTATTGATTTTCGCACATTTAACAGATAAATCCCTGGAGATATCAATTATTTTTCAGAAAAGCGCTCCAGGTATCGTAAGAGGGGTATATGAAGAAGTATTTAGCAATATATACATATATATATATATATATATATATATATATATATATATATATATATAGAGAGAGAGAGAGAGAGAGAGAGAGAGGGGTGAGGGAGAGAGAGGGAGAAAGAGGGGGTGCTTGCAACAATTTCAAGATATTGAAATATTCTTTGAAAATTAATCGAATTAAAACTGGAATGATGAAATACACAATTCGAGTAAAGAAAATGGCGTGGCGTCTAACAGGGGCGGATAGTGATCCCATGAGAATCTGGACAAGCATTTATAATCGAACCAATAATGTGAGCTACGATTCTGGTAAGCACAGTGTACCAGTATAGCTGGGGTTTCGAGGTGCAATAATCCCCCACTAAGTTTGAAATTTGAATAATTACAGGGACATTTTCTGACCATATGATATGGATAGCAGAACATATCTTATGGTCAGTATTAAGTACTTTATCCAATTGGCTTGAGTCTAAATCACTGAAATAGCCTTATTTTAATAATACACACTTTAAAAGACTCGTCCTCATAGTCAATGACTGAACAACCGTAGCATCGAATTCTGAAGTCAAGTAAAAAAAAAATCAATCAATGAATAAACATGGTAAGGATTAATCATGCAATTGGATAAAAAAAAGTGATCACTCAATAAATTATTTCTCTCAACTTTCGTCAGGCCATGATCAAAAACATGCACGGGCACAAACTAAGGGATCAATTTATCACAAACTCGTATTGCCAATTGAACCCCCATTAAAATCATAATCACGGAGGGACAAAAAAAACAAGAAAATATTTTTTTCTAGACATAATAAAAAGTGAAGGTTGAAAAATTCCAGCCCTCTAGCTCTGTTAGTGCGGTACATTCGTGTGATACACAGCTATCCAGTTAGACTAGCTGAAAAACTGAAGAAACCTATTATTACAGCTTGGTGACAGTTTTTATTGGCAGTTTCTAATTACTCAAGAGAGAGGCTGGTGATTAAAATTTCGAGCAGAGCATTGCTCTTCCTTACCTGGGTCGTGGTAGCCAGTAGCTGTTACCTCAACTGTCACCCTTGACAGGGAATCCTGAATGCAACAAGTCTATTTATAACACTTCTGTATTTACATTCGCCTAGATGTATTATTCAAGACGATTATATTTTTTCTGGATAACTAGTTATGGTACACATGCTACGCTGATTCATCCAAGTTGGGTACGGATATCTGTTTGTAACGCTTCTGTATTCATATATGCATAGATGTATTAAAATCACGACAGGAGATAGCATGCATCTGGGATTCGGTGCGACAGATTCTCCTTTCTTTTTGTATCTATATGGCTATCTACTTAGTGTGTGTGTATGTGTGCGTATGTATTCCTGGGCGTTTCTGGTCACATTTTTTGGGACTCCAACCTTGAGAATTTGCGCAAGCACACCACCAAGTACCATCCAAAAGTTTTTGTTTCTTTGTTTGTATTTTTTAAAGAGCCTTTTTCAGTCTCTACGTTCATTTTAAAATATCAACAATGTCCAGATCATGTGTTGGTATTTTCTTTAGATAACATTAGATAAAAGTTCAATTTTTAGGACGATTTTAGAAGATCTATTTTCAATAGTTAATGATGGATACATATTTTTATAAGTAGTTCTGGTACACTTGCTTGCTACGGTGATTCATTTATGCGACGTACAGGTATCTATTTGTGACTCTCATGTATTTACTTATGTACGGGCGTATTAATGTCGTGAAACAGGTTGGCGTACATGTGGGAAGAAAGAGAAGTTCAATTTTTTTACAGGTCAGGGTATTTAGATATTTTGCGCTCAAGGCTCATTGATTTCAAAGTCAATTGATCTGTGTAAGTAAGGTTGAATATCAATCGATAGATCAAGCAGTCCTGACTCCACGTGTTCGTTAATCGTTTTGGGATTCACACAAGGCTTGTGACTATAAACAGGTCTGGTTAGTCACTCACTGAAAACCGTCACGCGACCGACTTCTTCTGGTTGGCAGCGTGCTATTTAGGGGGTAATCGACTAAAAAAAAAAAACGGGAAAAAAAGAGTGATCACAAATAAATAAATTATATCACCTATTGTAGGATGGTGGTCACTAGAAAAGCCCGAATTTTCAAAATATCTAGCGTGAACGCTGCCAGAGAGATAATGATTTATTCATTGATTAATTGATCCCCGCCCCTACGCTGCCAAAAAAGCATTGGTCACGTGACAGTTCCGATGGAGTTACTAACCAGAACTGTTTACCTTCTTTTTTTTTGTGTGTGTATCATCTAAAAAAGTTGTCAATTCTTCGAAAGTGAATACGTGAAACGATGTAAATAAAACTTTTGACACATTTGTGTATTTGAACATTTGCTCTAGATTCATTGATTTCAAAGTCGATTGACCCAGGTAGATAAGATACGAAATTAATCGATAATTGCTTTTGAATTCATACAAGGCTAGTTTGTGTAAATAATTATAGGATGAGTAACGTACTCGTATCTTATTGAACATCTGCAACTAAACCCTTATTGATATTTGAGAATGTAGGACAAATTCTCCCGAAGACAGAGCTCACTCAGAATGTACTCCACCCATCAAAAATAATAAACAAGATTTTAAAAGCATATTTTTCATTCTTTTTGTGATTTATGAGCCAATAGAGAAGGGTTTATAACCAATGTATCCTCCCAATAGTCACTTATGGAGCTGAAACATGGAACTTAACCAAGAGACAGACCCGTAAGCTGAGAACCATGCAACGTGCACATGAAAGAATAATGCTGGGCCTCACATGGAGAGACCACAAAACAGCACAGTACATCCGGGAAAAGACAAGAGTTAGAGACATCATAGAATCCATAAAAAATCTCAAATGGCGGTTGGCTGGCCATGTTGCAAGAATGGCTGACAATCGATGGACATCACGACTCACAACATGGATCCCCCGAGACCACATGCGCAACCGAGGCCGGCAAAATGTTAGATGGAGAGACGAACTAGACAAGTTCAGGAAGTACTGGCTCCGTGACACCCATGATAGAGAAGTGCGGCAAATCCTGGGGAAGGTCTATGTCCAACGACGGACGCTAAAAGACTGATGATGATGATGATGAATAGCATGCGTCAAAGATAAAATATTAGTCTTTAAAACGTGTGATTCGAATACAGAAGACCTGGCAAAGACTAATTCTCAAGTAAAAATTAACTGGGTAAGAGCAAGGAAGGGGATGTCCCTGGGGTCTTTGTCCGAGTGGTGTTTTGTCCTGGGAGCATTTTGTCTGGACCCCGAGCATATTAGAGAGAAAGAAATTCAAATCTTTTGAGCCCTCTGCTTATTTATGAGTCAGTACCTCTTTCATGCTGTGATAACCACTGATCCCATATTTGGCTGAAAGACCCATCAAACATTAACTTGAGATATAGACTCTGTGAGGTTGATTTTGGAGGCCATTCGAGGTCACTAGAGATTATTTTCAGTAATTTCCAGCTAACATTCAAAGCTATTAGCCACGATTGAGTTTCAAAGATGCAGGAATTTAGCATATGGGTGCATTTTCATTACTACTTTCTTGTCTATTTTTCAAAATTTTGGTTACAATCTTGTACCTATGAAATTGAAATTTGGCATCAGTTGAATTATCTCATGGAAAAGGTCATGTAATGCAAAGCTGATTTTGGAGGTCATTGCAGACGTCAGATAGCATTTCCCGTAAATTTTAGCTAAATTTCTGAGTTTTAGCCATAATTTTACACCTAGGTGATAGCAATGCAAATCTGAGGTTGAAGGCCATTCAAGGTCTCCAAGGTTTTTTGTGGTTATTTCTAGTCAATTTTCAAAGTTGATGGCCACGATCTTGCACTTATGATTCTGAACCTTAGTCTATTGGTACATCTTCTCTCATCAAAGGTCACGGGTAAGCAAGTTGTGTGTCTTAATTTTTCATCTATGTATATAAATCCTTTCAAGCTGAAAGTATTAGGAAAGGCTAATTTGAAAGTGTTATTCAATGTCACCTGATGTCATTTCTGGTCATTTCTAGTAATTTTTTCTAAGATTTTTGGAGATACGTGAGGTTAACACGAACAGAAAAATGATAGGATAGGGGATGCTGATCTGTAGGACCATTGAAGGTCAGCAGTGATCAATTCTGAATTTTTTTTTTTTTGCCATGTTGCAACCAAGCAATTATATCTTTCGATAAGATTGAAGCATTGGGTAGACTTAGACAGAAAAAAGATGATGGGGTATGTTGAAATGACCTCCGTGGTATTTGAAGACCAGCACAGGTCAATTTTGGATTGAAATAGATGTGTCAGTCAAACTGACTGAGGCTGAAAATTTTCTTCATCAGGCGATTTTTTCCTGCTTTGTATGAAGGAAATTGTTCAATAATTCTGGAAAACATTATTAAATTGTAACACACAAGAGCAAGCAATCTGTCAAGATTATTGACTTTGATCTAAGGTATCCACACTTTTTACAAGACAAGATGTATAATTTTTGGTCTGCGTTTGGATCACTAAACAACCTATCCATAATGGATGAAGCATCAATATTGTGTATTTAGGAGCCCGGTCAAAGTAAGGGACAACATCATCCGTGCATCAGATTATTCTTTCCGTAAAAGCCATGTGCAAATAATGTAAATAATTGTTTTGTTTCATTCGTTGTGTTGTGTGAGAAAAAATATATCAAAGAACAGAGATTTTCTTTTCACCGAGGAACAGTGGGTATCCCTACTAGTACAAAATAAAATTCCACATTTTTTTCCACTCAGAAATCAAATGGTTCTTGTGTTAGTTAGTATAATGAAAAACCATTAATAGTTTATCTTAAATCATTCTTTCTGTCATGATTTATTTTGCTGTCAACGTAAGAAGACAGGTTTATATTCTATGACCTATCAGTGAATAACCATAACCATCAAAGATGGCTAAAGATTCTAATCTTTTTTTCCATATGTACGTGTGTTGGAGTGTTCAAATATTTGTGTGCTTGTTTGTTTCTTAGTTTTTTCAAGCGCCCCCGGCAATACTCTTTTGTCGACAGACTTGGAAATTGGTATCAGTACTCCACTAAACTCTTTCTAAAAATGTTATTATTTTCTTATTTTTTTGGGAAAAAAAGCTTCTTGACCTTTTTGGGCCTTATTCTGCCGAGTTTATTTGTTAGCATGTTCCAGCGCCCCTGGGCGTAAGATTTTGTCTTACAGATTTGAAAATTGCTATCATCAGTATTCCACTAAACCACTTTTAAAAAATGTATTTTTTTCCAAAAAACTTTTTGACCTTTGAGGGCCTTATTTTTGCCGGTTTATTAATAACATCTAGATTCTCGAAAAAGCAGATGTTTTCTTTCTCTATTTTAGATGCTTTTCAGTGAAAAAGGTCAGTGATGTTATAGATACAATTTATTTTCACCATGTTTTTTCTTCGATGGATTTTTTTTTGCATGACTTCAAATTTTGATGTCATGATTGTTCAATTATTGACTATGGTGGAGAGTTGTCATTATTTTCTGTTAAACTCCAGTCCAAGTCTGAAAGCAACTTTATCCTTCTAGCGTCTCAAAAACAAGAAGAACAATCTTCATCAAATTTAAGGGAGTAAAAGTTTCCCTACATGATTTGAAATTGTGACCAAGTGATTGTATGCAGCTCTCTTACCGACAGAGCCAAAGTTACAAGTCGTAGAAAATGTAATTTACTGATACACAAAAGTTTATTTCATTTCGATAAATAGGTACTTTAAACTAAAAAATACTCTTTTTTTTTATTCATTACTTATATAATACAAAAGTTACAGTAATCATGTTTAGTCGAAATTGAAGCAGAGTGGAGTTTGACCCTGCAGTAGCCAGTCATCCTTGCGCTTATCGGGTTAACGTACCATATCTCGAAACATTGGAGAACTGTATGAATATGTAACGTGATGTTTGAAATCTAGGCAGGGGTGACTGAAGCCGTAGGCAGCGTCAGGGCACGGATGAAAGGGTTAAGTATCAAGCCAGCATCACCTGGATCGCTGTCAAACGATTTTATTGTGAGAAAAAAAAATGTTTCAAAAAGAGGAAGGAATTCTGTGGGTTCCTCACAAAATGTTTGAAACCGTCAACCAAAACTGTCACAAAAAACTGTCAACGTAGATTTCTTCAGTTTTTAAACTGTCTATGTATGTATGTACGTATCATGCGTACAAATTGTATCAATGGAGCTAAAGGGCTGAAAATTGAAATATTCACTTTCTATTATGTGTAGCAGGTTTTTTAATCCCCTCCCTGGATGGTTTTTTTTGGAGGTGTCAATTTGCAATGCTAGCTTCTAGTAGATTGATCCCTCAATTCGTGTTCAGTTTCATTCACGCTTGTTTTTTGTTTTGTCTTTTGTTGTTGCTTTTTTAAAAATTCAGATTCTTGTTAGTGATCACGGCCCAACAAAATGTGACACATTGATTGATCACCCCGTTTTCAATTCTTTTAATTGCTAGATCCCACCAGGGCATGCTACCAAAAGACATTGGTCACGTCTCTACTAAGTGACTAACTGAACATGTCAAATTTTTACCTTTCAATGAAATCAGGAAAAAAAAAAGATCTAAAAGATTTCTCAATTTGAAACGAAAAGGGTGGGAAACGGGTGGGGATAGAGTGTGGATTTTGAATAAAGGGGTTTATTGATGTGCGGGTAGAGAATGGAAACAAAATACTTCACCGGTTTGGGTTGGGTTCACTAACTTTCGTGAGGCTTAATAAAAGAAAATTCAATGTGAACAAAAAAAAAAACACAATAAAACGTTGCTTCCTCTTCAACTAAAACATCTTTTGAAATTCCTTTCAGAATTATTCATTTGAAAAGATCGAGACGGATAGATATGAATAAAGCAAGACACATAGAGAGATAGATTGATAGATAGATAGATATGTCGCAGAAAATATGAATTTGTAACCATCAAAAAATGAATACACCCCCATGGAAAATATTTGGGCAATAGATTTCAATGCTGTAGAGTTTAGTCATGAATAATAAATAAATTTGATTGTATAACCCAAGACGATAGACTAATATTTGTATTGGATACCCCCAAAAAGAGACTGATGTGTACAAACTAAATAAACAGACAGATGAATATGAACCGATTATTATCTATGTTGCGATGTACTTCTGAAATGTTTCTTAGTTTGACAACACAGCAAGAAATATAGTTGACTTACACGGCATACCAACCGAAAAAATGAAATGATTAGACAAGAATATTTCAGATGTCGATGAGTGGGAGCTCCGAAGATGCATACTGGTATAAGTACTTATCACCTCTCTTTCCTGTCATCTTCCGTTGAAAAAAGTTCGATTTATTTATTTGCAACCCTACAACTGCAAATATGACATAAGGTCGAAACCCATTGTAGAGTTTAAAGTGGGGCCCTACAAGCAATTGAGAAGGTACAGGGTGCTATAGCCCACCAAGTCCTCACAGGGAGGCTCTGCAAGGACATTAGGGCAGGCTTGACTTCGTTCACAGGATGAATCCTTTATTAACTCTTAGGAAGAGTCCACCGCACGCTGGACAATGGTTTTGGGATTGGGAACAATCCTGGACAATGATCGACTTCTCAATCAGAATGCTTCTAAGAATATGAACTACATTTTGTTCTGTATTTACTTGTTTCCCCACAAGAACAAGATGTGACACAAGTTCGGTTTAATTTGGGGTTTCTTATACAGGAAACTCAAAAGAATTGGTGCTATGAAAATGTCACGGCAAGCCCGACTCTTGCCTTTTAATGCAATGGGAAAGTGCTGCTCCGGGGCTTGCCGATTCTCTGAGACAAAGCAGGGTTATTTTTTGAGGTCACAGGTATCCTAGGCCTCCGTGGGCCATCACTGGCCACTACACTGCACCGGTGCACAACTACCAAAGTATGCACTGCAAGCAGATACTATATTTTGCTCTCAGCCGAAAAGTTTAAGAACTCGCAAAATCTAATGATAAAACGATCAAATTTGTAAATTCGTGGGGAAAGTGAGAAACATACAATGGACCAATTTGAAGCTCGTTATACATTTTAACATAATTGGAAAAATCAACCGGACATATTTGGGTGATAGTTGTGGCACCATACAGAGAAAAAAAATTGTTTCGTTGGACAAATTGAAAAATGATTTTGTTGATGAAAAATTGTTAACCTAAATTGGTTTGTCTTGAAGATTTTTAATTAAATATGATGAATATATAAACTAATAAACTTGCGTTTTATAAATTAGAGTAATTTTCTCAAGTTGGTCTACATAACATTTTTTCCAGTGTATTGTGCCACAGAACACAGTCTGAAAACCACTGATGGAGCGACATGTCGGAGAAAACCCCCCCAAACAGCAGTAACCCTTTTCAACAGGTCAACTTTAACGTAATTCAATGCGTCTTGGTTTCAGAAAGATTGTCTCATCCAGTCCTGTCGTCACCAATTATAAGAGGCGATAACACCTGCCATCAAAAAGATTCTTCAAGGATATCTGTTTTTAATTAGATGCCATTATTTTAATTTGTGATTCCGCTGGCAAAGAGACGACAAGATACCCGTATGTAATTAATGCGCGACAATGGTGCTTCGGGTGATGAAGAAGTAAGAAATGAAGGAAGGAAGAAAGGGAAGAATGAAGTATGGAATGGAGGGAGGAAAGGAAAAAAAAAAGAGGGTAAGAGAAAACCGCAGGTAATTTATCCAATTATTTATTTGCATTTAAAATTCGAAATTTCCTCTTAAAATTTCCATAAATTTGTATTCGCTTTTTTAAATGAAAGCGATCCGGAAAATTACGCAGTCAAAACATGGTGCTTGTCAAAAAACGGTTGTCGTTACAGATCTACCGAGCAGCCTCCGACACCACCTGCACCCGCCCCACTTCCCATTCGCTAATTACATAATCACGTGGTTTCCTAATTACATTATCTATGCAGTCACTTTGAAACAACGCGATGCGGAACTGAATGACAGTAAAATGTTTTTTCTTGAAATTCAGATTTTTTTCTACAGGTGACGTAAGTCGACGGTTGTATGAATGGCGGTATTTTCATGTTAAGACTATCTCAAATAGGTCAATTGCATTCGTGAGGGATTGAGCGACTCAAAGAGAGGGTGGTTCAAGAGAGATAGTGTTTCTAACAAAGAATGAAAGCCAGCATCTAAATAAGAGGGGTATGATGAGAGAGAGAGAGAGAGAGAGAGAGAGAGATAGCGTTGGTAAGATAGAAAGATACGATATAGGGAGTGGGCAAAGAGAGAATATTGTTACCTTTTTGCGTCACACTCCGTCATATCATTTCATTTTTAAAAAACAATTCTCAAGATAGAAAAATCGAAAGTACAAGAAACAAACTAAACAGACTATACAGTGTTTATATCTAATGTATACACTTCATATATGTATATGCATAGCTCCTGATAGTGGACTCTGGTTCCACATGGGAACTTTTAACACATACTCACACAGCATACACCACTAAAGATGGGAAGAATCCCGAAACATGTCTGAACAATTTACATCTAAGGATTAATAAACCTTACTTCTAAACACTTTACTCCCGAGTCTGTCTCACTCTCTACAGTACACATTATATATATATATATATATATATATATATATATATATATATATATATATATATATATACATATATATATATATATATGTATAGCAATACGTTTTTGTACTCGATCACACTAGAGGTGGTGAAATAGAATTTTATGTTCTAGTGATGGAGTAGAAGTGCAGAATTTAAATAATCCTAAAAATATAAAAATCAATGAGAACATATTTTTTTTAAAAATCCGTTTGCTATCAACAGAAGGAACGCTATTCCCCAACCTCACTGCAATGCATTCCTCTATTATCCACGTTTATAAAATGAAATGTTTTCACGTATTCCTAATATGCCGTCATTTTTCTTGCAATACAGGTAATCTATCTACATCCAGCTGTCACACGTTTCTATCCACCCGTCTGTCTTACTTCCTGGTCACAGCAGAAACAAGAAAAATGATGTATATTGCCATATGCAACGTGTCTGTTACATACCTGTCCGTTACACTTTTAAGAATTTAATTTTTAAATACGTGTATCAGGAGGCTTAAATTACTTTTCAATAATTCATAATGGCCGTACAGTTTTATACTTTTTAAAGTCGTTTAAGCGATTCATCTGGTGCATTCGCTACGATGCTTATCGTCCGAGGTTTCTTAATTCATAAAACATCGTTTAATCAAAAGAAAAATGGATATCGAAAATCAAGAACAGGGTGGAGAGAAATATAATTTTTACGTTGAAAATGGTGGAGGCGGATGTAAAGTTCTGAGAGATCACAGATCAGTGACCACCAAGAGGATGGGAATGAGGTGAGACTAGTAAGGTAGGGTATGCAAAGAATAGGGGGTGAAACCAAAAGATGATCGCTAAAGGAGAACGACTGAATTTAGCCGCCAAGAAAGAAAGAAAAACGAGATGATTTGCTAAGCGGCTAGCTAGCTAGCGTTGAAAGAAAGAAAGAAAAACGAGATGATTTGCTAAGCGGCTAGCTAGCTAGCGTTGAACGAGCACTTCATAATTAACAGAACATTCACAGCAGACAATGAAACAGACTTCTTTTTCCAACTTAGTCAATAAATCAAACACTCAATCACAAAATGAAGCTCGTTATTTTCCTAAATGAAAACTATAATTTTTGTCAAGAGTTAGAATAATTGTATGTATATAAGTTCGTACCAATTTCCCCAGTAGTAGGTGTATTGCATTATCGCAGGGTTTTTGTGGCGTATTCTCAACCGTTCTTCGAGTGTCTGTCGTGTTCTGGAATTTCGAATCTTGCGTTGAGGGTTAATGTACTTCTCCTCTCATAAATGTCACATCCAATGAATGTATGTTCTAGGGATCGTTTTCAGAACAATGGGATTTTTCCAGAAAACTAGTTGAATTTCGTCCAAACACTCGATTCTTTAGACGATTCTGAAATTTCAAATTCCTTGCTTGTTCCAATATATCTATCCCACTCTTTTCCTACAGTATATCTATCAATTTCAGTCTTTTGATATTTATCGATCTATCAACTTCAGTTTTTTCATATCTATCTATCTATCTATCTATCTATCTTTTCATATTTATCTATTTATCCCAGTCTTTTCGTATCTATCTATCTATCTGTCTATCCATCTATCTATCAATCTATCCATCTATCTATCTATCTATCTATCTATCTATCTATCTATCTATCTATCTATCTATCTCAGTTTGTTCAGTCAATCTGTCAATTCATCTACCTATCTACGTCTTTCGATATCTCTCTAACAATTTACATTTATCAATCAGTTTATACATCTCTCTTCCCCTCTCGTTATCTATCTATCTATCTATCTATCTATCTATCTATCTATCTATCTATCTATCTATCTATCTATCTATCTATGTGTCTTTATCTTAGCTTAATGGTATCTATCACACTGTTCATATGATCTTTTTTTGACTCCTTCTGTAGCGATCTATTATGCACACACCGATCAGGGCCTTTAGATAGAGAGATATAAACAAGCAGAAAGTGGTATATATATATATATATATATATATATATATATATATATATATATATATATATAGATATATAGATAGATAGATAGATAGATAGATGTAAATAAACTGAATATATATATATATATATATATATATATATATGTGTGTGTGTGTGTATAGATAGATAGATTGAATAAACTGAAAGAGATAGATAGATAGATAGATAAATAGATAGATAAATGCAAAAAAACTGAAAATAATAGATGGATAGATAGATAGATAGATAGATAGATAGATAGATAGATGCAAAAAAACTGAAAATAATAGATAGATAGATAGATTAACGTAAATAAACTGAAAATGATAGATAGATA
Source organism: Thysanoteuthis rhombus (assembly GCA_963457665.1). Classification (NCBI taxonomy): domain Eukaryota; kingdom Metazoa; phylum Mollusca; class Cephalopoda; order Oegopsida; family Thysanoteuthidae; genus Thysanoteuthis; species Thysanoteuthis major. The sequence goes on from OY735230.1 coordinate 37,234,857, forward strand.
GATAGATAGATAGATAGATGTAAATAAACTTAAAGTGATAGATACATAGAAAGATAGATACTGAGACAGTCACAACGATACTTATATATAGCACATGCATTTCAAGTAAATGTTGTTGTTTTTTTCATTCTAATAGTCTGCATCTTTTAAATCTATGATATAATGGAGTTGTCTTTGTCATTCGATGTTCTAATTATGTACCTAATTAAATTTCTCAGTAATTATCTTCTGATCTTCTTTAATTGGCTCTATTTACGCTGTGTTGTAGCCAAAAAGTCGAAAGCAAACGGAAGTCTCCATGCCGTGTTCAGAAGAGACCCTGTCGTTTGCCCAAAATAATTAGGATATTTCGCTTGAAAAAAAAACTTTAATGCTATGGAAATAGTTTCTAAAGATTTCATCAAAAGATAGCGAAAATTAGGAAAAGTCATACAAAGATAGAGAGATTAGTTGGATATAACATCAAAGGTTTGTATATATATATATATATATATATATATATATATATATATATATATATATATATAAATTGATAGATTGATATGCAATTATGATAGTAATCATGGTTTCCATTATCGAATCCAGAGACTAATGCATCAGAGGCAAGTTCAAATTCAGCATATATATATATATATATATATATATATATATATATATATATATATATATATATATATATATATATATATATAATTGTATAAATTAAGATATCAATACTCAGCCATGTAATTATTTTCCTGGCTTTCTATGATTCATGCCAAGAAAATATTCCATCATAAAGTAAAGATTCTGCTTTGGATTCGATAAATGCTTCGGAGAATGTTTCGACACCTTGTAATCATTAAAACTGCTGACCTGACAAAAGGTGTTGCTTGGTGCAGTGTGATAGTCTGAAAGTAGCAAGCCAGGAGAACGTTCTGTTCAAGCTTCACAATTGTTTGATGATGGATATCATCGCGCAGGAAAAACATTGATCTATATATGTACAGAAACAGTTTTATTTCGTTCGAATGCTTTCTTCAAATGCATCATTCAAATGCGCCAATTGCTCAGCATTGCATTTCGAAGAAAGAACTTGTCCAGGTACTTAGGAAGTATTCCCACCAAATACAAAGATGAAAATTCCTGCAGTTGATTCTGGTCAGGTTGGGACGTTAAAAGATATTCTTGATCGAGCCACATTTTTCTCAATTCTGAATGATCAATCAATGTTTTATCGCCAGTGACTATATCGTAAAAAGATCATTGTCTGTGTCGAGGAAAAAGCAGACATGCTGATCGATGTTAGCTTGTAAACGACGTACTACAGTTGGTTAATAGTGCAAAAAATGAAACAATAAAGTGCTCAGTAAACTTCAAAGACACTTCTCAGGTTCTCCTAACATTGAGCAAACAATGGCGTTGTTAAGATTAATACACACACACACACACACACACACACACATATATATATATATATATATATATATATATATATATATATATATATATATACATTGATATTATTATTTAATACTTAGTTATAGTTTATATGTATAATATATATTCGGCACCGGAGCATGTTAAAATTTTTAGAAAACTGGAAATATTGAATCATACCTGTTTTTACTATATTGCAAGCTAGATCAGAGCAGCCCTCAGAACTAGTGAATTCCCTTAGGGCTTCCCCCCCCCCGTAGAATATCAAGTAAATGCTGACAGGGTAATGCCGTTGTTATTAAGAGTACTGACGTTTGTTTTTAGAATCCCTGAAACAGTTACATGGGAAACAGCTGATGATTCCAACAAGAGAAAATTTATGCACAGAATAACAAAGTATGTGTAAAATATTAGAAAGCACTTTAGAGAATTACATAAATTGCATTGACAGATATTGGGAAATAAGTGACTGAAGTGACACACAAAATGTAGTTTGAAGAAGTGTTTTAATGTGTTTAGAGTTTTAAGCTGTGATGGTTTCTATACTATATTTATCTTTGCGTGTGTGTTCGTTGTGTGAATGTGAGGTGATCCGACAAAATGTTCAAGGAATGACAATTGGAAAGTGAAAATAAAATTTAAGAGAAAAACAGGTGTTACATCTCGAAATTTTTCATCGTCACGTGGACATGATCTGATGCATTTCGATGGTTGTGGGTTGTTCCTCCCTCTCATCTACCCCGATACGAATGCTCCCCCCCCCACTAAAAAAAACACAACACAGAAATATCCCCAACCCTCAAATCTCAAACATGTAAACAGTATATGCTTTTCTCTGCACCCCAAGTTCTCTGGAAAAAGGTGGCTGGTAACCATCGAAATGTATCTGAACATATCCATGTGATGAAAAAAATATTTCGAAATGTTTCTCTCGTGAATTTTCTTTTCACTTTCCAATTCACACACACACACACACACACATATATATATATATATATATATATATATGTATATATATATACATATATATATATATATATATATATATATATATATATATATATATATATATATATATATATATATCAAAGGCATTATGTTTTAAACTATTGGAAATGATCTCCTGCAAATACACAGTGAATCATCAGGCCAAAACAGCGTACATAAAATGAACAATTAATGAGAATGGGACTGCTGCTGGAATCGAACCTCCAGCCAATGAGGTAGCAGCTTCAACATAGCTAAACAGCCACCGGTAATCCAGAGGCCCAAATAACTGCTTCAACTCCTAATTCTCATTTTGTTCATTCATTGTCTATATCTGCTCCATTTGTTTCTCAACGCAGACAATAATAGATACTATCTTTACTCAAAGTAACGGGCATCCTTGAAATAAATTACCATTATTATGATTTGTTGTATATATTTTCAATTCATACATATATAGATAAATATTTATATATGTATATAAATATAAGTTCCCGGTATACCTACACTGATCATACTGTTATCTTTTTGTTTGTTCCACACACAACTACTAAAATTAATTGAAATCTGTTGGAATAAGGAAGAACTGTCCCTATGTTTTTATCATCAGATGCTGCTAAGCTAATCGTATGTTTGCCAGGGAGAGATTCTTCAGACCGAAGTAGAATTTTAATACATTGAGATACATTTTCCTCAGTACCTTATACTTAGAAGATAAGTGCAATGCATTCTCACCATTTCTATTAGCCTTATGCCAGGTTAAACGAAGCTTAGTAAGTATCGATATACACACACGACCTAACCATATCTAACAACCTTCTCTTCAAACGACGCACTCCGACAGCCAAATGTCACGATGACCGAATTTGGGAAATCGTACTCATTTACCTCTGTCAACAAAGTTAGAAGAGGTATATGTAAGCAGGACAGGCATGCTCAACGAATTTTTTTTTTTTTTTTTCAAGTTGATATTTTCGATATATCCAGTTCTATGATGCTCATTTCCTATTTCGAAGCATGGATACTCTATGGATCAAAATCCAGAAATTTAAAAGAATGTATATTGTAGCTGTTGGATAACGAAAACATCAGCTTTAAAAAAAAATGGTTCGTTGGGCACTCATCATACGCACCCGCTCATATATTAATTCAGGTCTGTAAAATGACAGGCTATTGGCATAAAAAGAATTGATTTAATTTCAGAGCAGATCCAGAAATCTGTTTCAGATCGACATGTACTTTTTTTTACAAATATTAGCAAGATGCAAACCATGTTCAAAATATGGAAAATTAGAGCACCGTTACCTCCCCGTCATCGTAGTTATAGATGTACATATTTCCAGTTGGTGTTTTTAGATGGTGTATGGTGTTGGTAGGAGTTGGCATTCTCGGTGTGCTTTTTAATTTATTTACTGTTGATTTTACAGTAACAATTAGCAGGCGTTGATATTAATTAGGTGTGGCACGACAGCGCATGCGCCTACACTGTTGCAGAAGTAAAATGGAAAGTTTGATCAATTTTTGTTTGCTATATTTTTTGTTAGAGACCGTCAACCAAAACTGTCACCAAAACTATCAACATAGATTCCTTCTGTTTTTTTTTGTTTTTTTTTTAGTCGGACTGGTTGGCTGGCTCTATATCACGCACACAGTCTCCATGGATAGAACTACAGGTTTGAAACTTTAAACATTCACTCCTGATCAAGTCTAGGAGAAACATTTTTCTCCCCCTCCCCACCTAGGTTTTCTGTTGGGATTCAATTTGCAATGTGAGTTCGTGCTAAATTGGTTCCTAGTTGGTGCCCAACAGTGTTCATGCCTATTTCTTTCAATGATCACTGCCCAACAAAAAGACGTATCTCATTCATTGAACTACCCTTTTCCAAAATTTTAATTGATTTCCCCTAACATGGCGTGCATTGGTCACATGACAGTTTCTATTGAGTGCCTTGTACGTATCAATGAGGAGTTGTAATGATCCAACTCACATTTGTAGAAAAGGCCTGAAAGACTGGCTTAATAATCACTGACACACTGATCATGTCGCCAAGTTTAGCTTAGTTTTGCACAAGGCCAACAGTTATAGTCATATAATTCAACTACATTTTAAATATGCTTTGATTTTCGATCAGTACGCCCGAAAATCTTTGCATGTATCTCCAACGTGTTTGTTCACTGTTTTAAATATCATTTTTTCGAATGTGTTCAAATCATTTCCACGCAATATGTTTCAACATTTTCTGACAGATCAAGTGTCAGTTGACAAAACTTTTCTTCCTCCTCCACTTTTATGTCTAACGATGCATCCGCTAGTTACAGCAAGTTTAATGTAGAAACCAAGTAAGGCTCGAACTCACAACAATGGCGGCTATTCTTGATATTCAACCTGACCCACCAGTCCGCCAGCACGTCAGCACGTCAGCACGCCAGACTATTTTATATTAAATCGTATGAAGTTGACATCTAAAAACTGAGATTGAAAGCTGGTCATATTTTGATATTCGGATTGAAAAATTAATGAAAATAGGTCCAGTTTATTACTCAATAGATACTGCCACGTGATCAGTATCGGGGGTGATCAATTAAAAAATTGGGAAAGAGAAGGGATCAATGGAGAAATTATTTCTCTCACCTTTAGTTGCACAATGAAAAGTTCAGGTTTCAAAAAAAAAAAAAAAAAAAGACTAAATGTGAGTCCCTCACCAAAACCCTAAAGAGGAATTTCGGGAGAAAAATTTGTAGGCATAGCAAGATATAAATGTTAGAACTTTTAGCCCTCTAGCTCCATTGGTGAGACTTGAACATGTGATATATACGTACATAGCCAGCCAGACTAACTTAAAAACTAAATAGATCATTTGACAGTTTCTAACTAGGTTATATTTCTAGTGTTTTTTTTTTACTGGCGTACGTTTTGTTTTTTTTTTATTTCTCTCGCATAATGTTTTGCTTTGCTGGCCTAAACTTTAATTTTTCATAATACCCGTATGTTCAAGGCCCCAAATACGTGTTAGAATGTGTGGAAAGATTTACATGGTACCCTTGGGAGATATTTGTGGCACACCATTGTGCTGTGGCACGTGGCTTCGATCTGCAAGTAGAATCCAAAATGCTCTTGACCCGGAAGTACCGCTAAAAGTTTTTTTTTTCTCTTCCTTTTTCCCTCCTCCTTCCTCAACCCAAAAGGAATCGTGCAGGGTAGCGGCCATCTTTCCATCACCCAGGCTGACCTACGCAACCGGTTCTAGCGATTCCCCCGCACATCAGATCGGGAAATTTTGACAGCAGGTAAGTGAGGGATGGACCGGGGTTGGCCCCTTCCCCTCGCCAAAAAAATGCAGGGAATCGCCCGCACCTCTCAATCATCCACGGGGCGAGATTAAAGGAATACTCTGAGTATCTTTGAAGCTAATCCGCTTCTTCCAGTGCATTCTCTGGATTAACACGCAACGTCCTTTATTGCAAAGACACTCCCTGACACGGACTGCATCAGCGAAACGTGAAAATATCTTATGAAACCGGACATTGGCTGTCAATAAAAGGTTTTAGTAAAAGAAACAAAAACAGAATTCTTATGATGTGTCCACGTACCACGGAAAGGGACAGCGTGGATAAGGGGCACTAGAAAGGAAAATGCCGATAAAGGGGGCTCTAGAGAGTACCCAGCGGATACGGGGGACTGCTAGGGAAAAAAATCTCAAAAAAACATCCATACGTATAATTAGTGTATACGCAAATTTCATCTCTGTTTGTTGGTGCTATTTGGTTATTTTACCTTCCTATTATGACAAATCAAAGACTTCATAGAAACTCTTAAGAATTCATGTCTGACCACACATTGAAATAGATTGAGTTAAGTTGTGACTTAGGAAAAAATAACCCTGAAAATTTGGATTCTTGGATTATCAAAAAAATAGATAAATAAATTACCCCCCAAAATAGCTTTAGGCTCCTGAGTGCCGATCCATGGATAAATATTCCTGTCATTTCTGACGGGTATATTCTGATAAATTGTATGAATTATATATATATATATAAAGAAACGTAACAATGACGTGATTTCATATCTATCACGAACATTGATTGAAAAATAAGATAAACGGATAAACAATTGTTCTTTGAAGGACAGAAAAAACCTATTGCCAAAAGGGAAACTGAAGATATCTTTTTTCGATCACGAATTATGATTTGAAGAAGGGCAAATGGCGTCAGTTAACAGGGAACAGACAGAGTGACTCATTGAAACGCTGGACACATCTAAAAATGCATTAGAATTGGCGGCATTGTTTGATTGGCGAAGTTTTAATGTTTTCTTTTACAACAAAAAAGTGAATACGTAGTTTTATTGGATCAAAAGTTTATTTAATCAAAACAGGGATATAAAACAACTATTTTTATTTACAATCAAAAGTTTACACCATCAATGTGAAATCAATTCCACAAAAAATAAGTGAATACTTAGTTCTAATTTGAAAAAAAATACGTAGTTAAAATTTGATAAAGGTATATCTAATTAAAACAAAGATATGAAGTGAAAGTTTTTACCATCAAAAGTTTGTGGATTAGGCTATTTCGCCGATTTGGCGTCCAGGGTTGAGCCCTCTCTAAGTGAGGCAACCCGTTCATTGTAAGCTTATGCAATGCTCTTCCAACATGGGATGGAGCACTCTGGTGGATGAGGGATATATACGATAAAATATATTGCTTAAATTCAACATCACTGACCGTCCATTTCCGTGGAGTAGAGTGAAGATACCGGCCTCCGAGTCTGAAGCTAAGGTTTCAATCCTTCCTCGTGGTACTGGATAGGATAATGGATAGTCTATAGCCACATTGAAGAGTTGTAATACAACGAAACAGCTGTCTTAGGATGACACTATATATATATATGTGTGTTTGTATATATATATATTCAATATTCGGTGCATATCTGTTTCGTGAGCAATTTGCTTACAACAGATAGTATTTTTTCATACATATATACTTTTGTATCAAGATTTTCGGGTAAAACGTATTTTTTTTTCTTTCTGAGCGAGCCAATCATATTTCTCAACTTTTTGGGGTTACATTTTCAACTCGGCAGTACGGTAAAAGAGAGGTTTTTCTTCTTTTTTTTCCTCCCAATTTGAATATTAAATTGCACACAAAAAATATCATTTTTGGCACAACGAAATATCTTCCCAATTTCGCTGAGGGAAAGAGAAATATCTCTTCATCTTTCGTTTCATTATGTTCTTTTTAAGTTATTTTGCTTTCCATTTTTTTACTTCGTTTTTTTTATTATTTTATTTTTTTTACCTCTGTCAGGTTGAAAGAGGTATATGTATTCACTTTTGTCTGTCTGTCTGTCTGTCTGTCTGTCTGTACGTCTGATAATCTATGCTGTATCGTCAAAAGTTATCAGTATATTTCAATGGCATTTCTTGGAAGGTTGCCACATAAACAGTCACAAAAACTGACAGCATGAGGTTTCTCCAGTTTTTGAGGTAGTCTGAATAGCTGGCTAGCTATGTGACCATCACGACTGCAGGCCACACCAATAGGGCTAGAGGGCTGAATATTTCAGCATTTATTCCACATTTTAAAAAAACAACATTTTTTTTCATTTTTTGAAAATACATACGGCTATCTTGGGGGTGCAATTCGGAATGCAAGTTTATGCTAAATTGATCTCTTAGTTTATGTCAGCTCGTATTTTTTTGTTTTTTTTTTTAATTTGAACTTTTTAGTGGTTAGTGACCAACAAAAGGCCGAGAGGAGAAACTTAATCACTGATCACATCCTTTTCTATTTTTTGATTGATCACCCCAACACAGCCTGCTGTAGAAGACGTGGTCATACTGCAACAGTTTCAATCGAGTGACTCATCAGACCTATATTTTATTTTCATTATTACATTTTTCTTAGCAATACAAACTATGTTGGAAGAGGTATATGTATTCACTCGTGTCTGCCTTTCTGTCTTTTTGACAACGCAAAAGGTATGAAAAGGTTCTCAGGATATTTCAATGACATCTCGTGTATAGGTGACCCATAGGTGAAGGAAGAACTGGTTGATTTTTTGGCTTCAAAGTTACATCCCCAGCATCGCAGCTACTAGATTTCCTAAAGTTTCCGATGTATATACCTAAAAGATTTTCGGTAGGTTCGATGCGTGTAAAGGAGAATTAGTCCAATTTTGGGGCGGATCAAGGGATATTTTTTTCAATTAAGAGAATTTTTTTCCCATTTTCCTCTACATTTATTTATTCACTCATGTTTACCAATTCAGTATCTCCAAAAGTTCTAAATAGATTTCAATGATATTTTGTGGAAGCGTAGTTCATGAACTGAAAAAGAATTAATTAAATTCTTGAGCGGATCCAGGAAATTTTATAGTGAACTCCCTTTATAACTGTATATGAACTGATTTCGTTCCGTTTTTAGTGGCAATGGCCTTATCATACTTGAGCGCTCTCCAGGTGCTTCTTATTTCCTTCTTGTCATATTTCATATTCTTCTCTTCCTCCCAGCATTTGTGTCATCGATTCGTTCATCTGTTAGAAACCGTCAACAAAAACTGTCAACAAAATGGGTTTCTTTTGTTGATCTGGTTGGCTAGCTGGCTGGCTGTCTACCTTTGCATCCATCCAGTGTTTCTATCGCAAAAAAAATTTTTCGTGCTAGTTTCACTGCCAAAGAGCACTAAAAAGTGCTAAAACCCACCAAAAAGGTATTTGAAATAGTCAAAAACACGCCCCAAATGGCCAAAATGATAAAGCACGCTTGCGCTATTTTAGCGCTCTCTAGCACAGATGAAACCAAAAACACTTTTTTCTTTTTTTACTCTTTCTTCGTTTATTCATCTCTTCCTTCTTACTTTCTTTTTTTCTTGCTTCCCCCCTTCCTTGCTTTCAGTCTGCCCGTCTTTCTTACTTTCTTACTTTATTTTTCATACAATCTTTTTTCTCCTGTTCTTTCTTTCTTTCTTTCTTTCTTTCTTTCTTTCTTTCTTTCTTTCTTTCTTTCTTTCTTTCTTTCTTTCTTCCCACTTTCTTTCTTTATTTCCTTCCTTACTTTGTTCTGTTCGTTCTGTCTTTCTTTCTTTCTTTCTTTCTTAATTTTTTCTTACTCTTTCTTCATTCATTTATTTCTTCAATTCTCTCTTTCTTTCTTTATTCCTTTCTTCATTTCTTTCTTTTTCTCTTTCCTCTCCTTCTTCAATTATTTTATATTCCCCCTTACTCTTTCTTTCATCTGTTTTGTTCACTCTGCCTTCCTTTTTTCTTTCTTCCTTCCTTCCTTACTTTCCGTCTGTTTGACTGTCTTTTCATTCTTTTTCTTTACTCCGTCTTTTTTCGTCCTTTCTTTCTCTCTTACTCACCCTTCCTCTCTTTCTTTCGTTCTTCTTCCCATTCATCCTTTTTCTTCCATTCTCTCATTCCTTCTCACCCTCTTCCATTCTTCCTTTCTCCCTTCCAAACCTTCTTTCTTTATTCTTATTCCTTTCTTTCCTTTTCCTTACTCTTTCTTTTATTTTTTTCGTTTGTTTTTTTTTCTTTCTTCCTTCCTTCTTTCCTTCGTTTTCTTCACTCTTTTCTTCTTTTTTTCCTTCTTTCTTTCTGTCTTGTCTACATTGTCAAAATCAAATGCTTCTTACTTTAAAATGATTTTCAACTCCATTTTTTTCCCTCACTCGCATCGATCGACAGAAAGCACAGTAGAGCACTTAGAAAGCGATGACGTCATTGGTCACAGGTGGTTTCCATGACAACTGCACCTCTGTTGAAAAGCGGGCAACAATATATCATCATCGTTATCATCATCATCATCAACATGATCATTTTATTATTATTGTTATTATCATCATTATTGAGTTTTCACACCAGCACTGACAGGTGGTTTTCACTGGAGATTGAGAGACAGATTATTATTATTATTATTATTATTATTATTATTATTATTATTATTATTATTATCATCATCATTATTATTATTATTATTATTATTATCATTATTATTATTATTATTATTGTTATTATTATTATTATTATTATTATTATTATTATTATTATTATTATTATTATTATTATTATTATTATTATCTACCCGTAAAAATGATGATGTTATTTATGTACAGGTAATTTAATCATGAAAAAAACTATTATTATTATCATTATTATTATTATCATTATCATTATTAATAATATTAACATTATTATTATTATTGTTATTATTATTATTATAATTATTATTATTATTATCATATATCCGACAAAAATGACAGTGTTATTTATGAATAGATTGGCAGTAGAAAAGCCAAAAGCCAATATAGTAGTAAATTCAATTATGAAAAAAATGTTTTTATTGTTATTATTATTATTATTATTATTATTATTATTATTATTATTATTATTATTATTATTATTATTATTGGTGTCGAAATGTATTCATTGCAAACCGAGTTTTGACTTTGAAATAATGCAGGCAACGATGTTATGACTTAGTAAGATTCGGCTGTTTTTTCATCATGCATACAAAAGTGGGGTCAATGCAAAAGGCTATACGAGACATAGTTGTATAACAGACAAAATATTTACATGGACAGTGCTTTGACAAGGATATGGACGGTGCCTGTGAGGAAAATTTTCGTTATCTCATAGGTGCATGGTTTTCTTGGAATTTTATACAGATATTTGTCTACAGCCTTCAATCGCGAATGTTGTGAGGTCTATGAGAGCCAAATGCACTTCCTTTGAGAATTTCGAAATTGGGAAAGAAAAGGTCAAAGGCATACAACAAGACTTAGCGGGTAGAGCGAATGAGATTTACACTATTTTCAGTTCTGACATATTTTTTCGTGACATCTTAACAGAACGTCACGATGTCCTTATATCAATTGTAAAAACAAAGTCGCAGGTCTTGAACAGAGTCTGTTCTTGCAATCATTAATCTTAAACTTATTATCATTACCATTATCATCATTTTCATTATCATTATTATTGTTGTTGTTGTTGTTGTTGCTATTATCATTGTTGTTGTTGTTGTTGTTGTTTTGCTTTAATTGTCTCCCCAATCAGATTTCTCTCTGTATGTGTCTTTCATCATTAGAAGCAGTCAACAAAAATTGTCAGCAATGGTTTCTTCAGTTTTCACGTGTGTATCACAGGTACATGTATTACTTTTTTTTCCTTTCCTCCTCATATAGGTTTTTAGAGGGTGGTTCAATTTGCAATGTAAGTTTATGCTAAATGTATCATTAGTTTGTGTCCAGTGGCGTTCATTCTTGTTTTATATTTTCGAAAATTCAGGCTTTCAGTACTAAAAGCCCCCAAAAGGGCTTATTCATTGATCGTCCCGTTTCCCAATTCTTTAATTGATCACCCTCAGCACGACATATTACCAAACGATGTTTGACGCTTGATAGTGTCTGTTGAGTGACTAACCAGACCTGTTTATTGAGTTTTGGTACTTAATCAATTATATGATTACCTTTTCAATCTATCATCATTAACATTGTCATTTTTATTTCACCTGTATATTAGACTTGCCCAAGTGTCACATTCCTCCCCCACAAGAGGGCGAATGAATAGTTTCGAGTGGTTTCACTCCATTTTTTATTGCTCGCAGCTATGTCTGTCCACAGGTTGAGGGGAGTGGGTTTTCACCTGCATTATTGAGCGTAGTGTAGAAAGTAGTCACCTCCATAGGAAGATTAATAGGATCGCCACGGATGGCTCTCTACATAATCACCAGCTGGTTACAGCTCTTGGTTTTATCGAGTGATCACCCATCTAGGTAGTGACCAGGCTCTACGTTGCTTAATTTCGGCAATTCTACAAGAACTAGAGTGTCCAACACAATTAGGCTGTAGCGTTTCCGGCAATCATCGCTGGGGCTCAAGTGACCGCAATTTCCCTCACAACTCAAGCACTTCACTCAGTATTCACGTTGATTTCAATAGAACTGTCGTTGTATCGCGTCAATTCGTTCTCGTATTCACAACAATTCCAATTGGTCAGCGAGGATCTCGAAGATTTCACCAAATGCTGTGGCTATGATGGATCCTGTCTGAACTTTAATGTTCCATGAATTATGCCTCAATGTCGTCTCCTTCACTTTTGTGATTCGCTAGGACACGTTCATACATTATTTGGCATGTTTTAACTCTGCCAAATTGGGGATGTATTTGTATGTGATCGCGTCTTTCCATTTGTCTGCACATTATATCTCCAAACATTCTCCACGAATTCCGATGAAATTTTGTGGAAGGGTTTAAAATGGAGTAGAGAAAAAGTGGTTGAACCATTTTTGATGGGTATTTTTTTTTCCTTTTTTCATACATTTATGTATACGCTCATAGCTGTCCACGCGATATCCCCAGAGGTTCTCACTGAATTGCAATGAAATTTTCTTAGAGGGAGGACAATAACAGTGTTTCTCGTTTGTTTCTGCGTTGTCATCAACTTTCTTGCTTTATCGTCCATATTTCTGAGCTCTTTTGTCCAGTTTAGGAATGGCCCAGTAGAAACTGATGTATTCATCCCTTTTATCTGAACCCAACTGCAAAATTTGATTTCAATTATCTTTCATGTTCTTCTGGGTATTATTTGATCATGTTTTCTTTCATTTCGTTCTAATTTATAGTATTCGTATCCAGAAGACCTGGACAGTTGTGAGTTGTTTTTTTTCTTTTGTTTTTTCGTTATGCATTTCCTTGTTGGGCAGTTTGAATGTTGCTGTTGTTTTTGTTTTGTTTTTTTACTTATCTTGTGATCATCACCAGCATACACTTACTCCGAACCAAACTCCATTCTGATGTCTTGATTGAAAATCCCGATCATTTATATTTGTCTACAATTAGACACCGTTAACCAAAACTGTCACCAAAACTGTCAACAAAACTGCCTACATAGTATTCTTCAGTTTTTAAGTTGGTCTGACTGACTAGTCGTACACTTGTTCAACATGCTGCAAGGTGAGCAAGACAAACTTTCTACTAAAGAGACATGTGCTGGTGCGCAAGACTGCCATTCCACATACATTCAGTCAATCCTGTGAGCAAACTTTGTGAGCCACGTGTGCTTTGGACCTTGCTGGTTAGCAGCTGGTCTTACCAGTCGCTTTGGAGCACATGGACGTAATGAAGTGGAGAAAGGTGTCAAAGAAGTAAAATGATGGAGTGGCTGTCATCCGACAAGATGAAGCAATAATTATGTATATATGTATATGCAAAATTGTGGCTGACAAAAATAAGATGACATGACAAACTAAACAAGTCCAGGAAATACTGGTTCTGTGATGCCCAGGGTCAAGAAGTTACGCAAATCTTGGGGAAAATCTTATGTCTAACAAAGGACGTTAAATGGTCGCTGCTGTTGCTGATCATGTATGTATGTATGTATGTATGTATGTAAGTATAGCCTATCGCCATTACTGACCGTGCCAATGGAGCAAGAGAGCAGAAAACTTATTCAGTATATCGTTTTTTGGAAACCCACCAGGATTTTTTTTCAGTTTGGTATTCAATTTACAATGTAAATTTATGCTAAATTGATTCCTTTGTCCGTGCCAGACAGAATCACGTTTGCTTTTTTGCTTGTTTTCTTCGAAAATTAGGATTTTTTAGAGATCACTGTCCAATAAGAGATAAGAGGAGTAACGTATTCATTAATCACAACTTTTTCCTATTTTTCATTGTTCACCTCTAACACGGTATGCTTCCAATCGACATTAGTTGCATCGCGGTTTCTATCGAGTGACTAACCAGATCTGCTCTTTTCATTTTTTTTAACAAAGATTTTTCGGACATTCATACACATTTGGTGGTTCACCTTTTCTCGTAAATTTGTGAATCTTTGTCCGCCATTGTATTCTTGCAAGATAATATTGAGCCGTGTCATCGCGATGAAGAATATTAATAGAGATGGAGGGTCTCCGTGGAAGATACCGCTCTTTATTTCTGATCTCGACAAGGGAGTGCCCTCCTGCTGTTGATTTTACTTACGATTGGCTTCATGGTGAAGTTCACTGTTTGCTTTGAGATTTTTAATTTCTTCCGGTATTCTATAATTCAAGGTTGTGGGATCATGTCATAGACCTCTCGGTAATCTATCCATCTCGCAACCGAATCCATCGTTCCTCTTTGAGCTCTTTTCAGGTAAGAAATCATTATTATTGTAGAAGAAGAAGAAGAAGAAGAAGAAGAAGAAGAAGAAGAAGAAGAAGAAGAAGAAGAAGAAGAAGAAGAAGAAGAAGAAGAAGAAGAAGAAGAAGAAGAAGAGGAGGAGGAGGAAGAAGAAGAAGAAGAAGAAGAAGAGGAGGAGGAAGAAGAAGAAGAAGAATTGTCACATATTGATAACATAGTATTTCATTCAATGGTTTCTGGGGACAGCAAGTCTACTCAATTTTCAAGGACTTTTCTCTGGATCCTGGCACCAGGCTAGATGACAGATTTCTGCTGATCTCGATTCCCTATTCGTTCAATCTCCCACCTTTACCTTCACCTCCCATTAAATCCAGGTATTATTATCATTTTGTCCTTGTCATTGCTGTATTGATATACCCCCTCAACCTTTTTCATCTATAATTGAGCAATCTTAGCCCCCAAAGGTGGTGAAAGGTTCTTTTCTTTTCAATTGTGTGTCTGTGTGTTCCAGCGCTACTCATCATACCGTTTTGGCTACAGATTTGTAAATAGGCGTCAGTACTCCACTAGACTCCTCCTAAAAAATCTGATTATTTTATTCTTGGAAAAAAAAGCTTTTAAGGCCTAATTTTGACAGGTTTATTCATAATCTCGATTCTCTGGATTCTAGATGTTTCTAGATATTTTTTTTCACTTTTTTGGATGTTTTTTTTCAGTGGAAAACGCCAGTGATGTCATAAATGCAATTTATTCTAATCATATTTATTCTTTGATGGAATTATTATCATCATCATCATCATCAGTCTTTTAACATCCGTCGTTGGACATAGACCTTCCCAGGATTTGCCACACTTTCCTATCATGGGCGTCGCGGAGCAAGTACTCACTGAACCTGTCTAGCTCGTCTCTCCATCTAATATTTTGCCGGCCTCGGTTGCACATGTGGTCTCGGGGGATCCATGTCGTGAGTCGCGATGTCCATCGATTGTCTGCCATTCTTGTAACATGGCCAGCCCACTGCCATTTGAGATTTGTAATGGATTCTATGATGTCCCTGACTATTGTCTTTTCTCAGATGTACTGTGCTGTCTTGTGGTCTCTCCATGTGAGGCCTAGCATTATTCTCTCATGTGCACGTTGCATCGTTCTCAATTTGCAGATCTGTCTCCTGGTTAGGTACCATGTTTCATTTCCATAAGTGATTATTGGGAGGATGCATTGGTTATACACCCTTCTTTTTAGGAATTCTTTTACATGACTTTAAGTTTTGACGCTAGGTTTGTTGGAATTCTGACTATGTTGGCGAGCTATTGATACAGTTTGTACTCTTTGGGTTTTCACATCTATAGTAATTCGTGTCATTCACCGGAAATGAAATGATATCGGATCTTTCCAATATTCCTTTACTCTCTTGAGTATTCAAACTCAAAACCCTATTCACAAAAACTCACTGTTTGACTACCACACCACGTTAAACCCTAAAATGTGTCGATAATGTCACCTTAATGTTCCTGGGTTTTTTTCGATTCTGCACGGTCCAGATGTTTTTCAAGCTTTTCATTTGCTTTCATTTTTCCTGCAATTTCCTGGACCAGACACATATACTATCAGACAAATTTTCCGGTTCACGATGACTGAAATATGGTTTCTTGGCCTTGATTGGGAAACCCTGAAACTTTCATGTCAGATTTCAGAAACAGGAGTTGACTTTATTTTTCAACCGTAACAACAAGAACAATAATCACCAGGATTCAAACTTTATTTATTTCTATTGATATTCGGACCATCCTCATCTTGGTTGTTTTTCATACAATGTTTTGGCCGTTGCACTCTACGGCCTTCGTCAGGTATCATCTGGTAGATGTGGGGAAGTAACGAACCGAACCCCTTATTTATCCGACGGGGGTATATTGACCGTAGTATCCTCTTAGCATTAGTAGGATTGTTATACTGTCTCACACTAGGATCGAACCTAAAACCATCAGATTACTTTACAGTAATTTGTCTGATGCTGTAACCACTGCGCTATGTGTCCAAAAACAACCAAGATGAAGATAGTCCAAATAATAATAGAAATAATATTAATACCTCATCTCAAAAATTCAGAGATATACTAACCAAGATGTGGATGGGCCGAATAATAATAGAAATAATATTAATAATACCCCATCTCAAAAATTCAGAGATATACTAACCAAGATGTGGATGGGCCGAATAATAATAGAAATAATAATAATAATACCCCATCTCAAAAATTCAGAGATATACTATGATGCAAACTGTTAGGCAAAATTTACATTCGACTACCGTGATTTCAACTCACGATGAATTGATTCGCAGGTGGCTATCAAACTAAATGAGCTAAATCTACACGTCTTAGATATTAACGAAAATTTATGTAACAAATTATTTCTAATAAACAAATACATTTATACGAAGATATATATTTTTGAAATTTCGTGTTTATCTTATGTACGATACAAAAATTGCAGTAATCATCTTCAGTCGTCATAGAAGTGAGAGAGGAGTTCGACCTTGCAAATTTCAATCTTTTATTCCTTAGAATTGTTTCTGGTTTGTACATACTTAAGAGTTCTGAACATATGTATATGTGGGCGTACACACAGGTTTCGTAAGCAACTAACAAAGGCAAATAATGTACGTACAAATGACTTCAAATTCTGTAGGTTACATATTGAGTTTTAATCGAAAAAAAATATTGATTCACTACGTCGAATTCAAAAGTATGCGCATACGGGAAATAGATTTTTATAACATAAGATATTTGCGCGTATTGATTATAAAAGAGAAGACATTGGTTTTGAGTGCCAATGTTCATACCAGGCAGACAGGCCCTTCCAAATTGATAGATTGGTACCATATCTTTCCACACTTTTGCCTCATTTCGTCCCAAACTAAGTTCTTGGTGATCTGAAGGATAAACTATCAGGTCCTTTCCTACTGGTGCCTGTGGCCTATGTTCAATCCCTGGAAAAAAACAGGGTAAATTGAAATCCTCAGAACTGTTTCTTGCTTGATCTATTGGTTCGCATGGTAAAATTTTTGCACTGTTCTAGATGGATCAAGTCTTCTACCCAGTCAAGTCTATTTCAACTACCAAGTCAATGTGCTTATTAGATGATTAGCTATCTTATCTCTGTCTTGGCAAAAACATTCACGATTCCATTATATCAAGTCAATCTTGGTCTCGTTAAACTGGTTCTTATAAAATTAGTATGTGATGCCATTAAATGGGATCCAGTTTCTCTCTCTATGTGTCTTCTTTGCAACCATGTCCATGTCAAATTTTTTTTTTGGGGGGGGGGGCTGGTTTTCCAAATGCTGATTTTCCAGCAAGTAAGCGGACAGGGTCATCCCACATAAAAATTGCCGCAACACAATCTCCCTACTCCGATTTACTTCCTTTTGATATAGTCTTGAACCAATGTAAGAGTACTATATGATAATAATGATAATAACTTTATGTCGACCAAGCATCTGTCGATGCTAGCTAACTGAATAATGAGGATATGAACAGCAGTGTTAGGCAATGGGAATGCATTGGAACGGTGTTCCCTAACTTTGTTCGGGAGTGAGGTCGGCGACGTTCTCATGCTATCTAGATGCTACTAAAATTCTTATTCTTTTTGTATCCTCAAATTAACCGAAACGGTGCATTGCTTCAATGTAGACTAAATCAGATTTTTTTTTTTGAAATGCCTCCCTCTGGAACACCAAGATGTCGACGACTGCTTCGCTCACCGGACCCCTTCGCTCGCTAGAGCAGACAGCCATGCGTTCCTTCACTTCTTTTTTTAGAACTACACCACTGGACACGCTGCTTTTTCTGCAACACTTGTAGAAGGTCACACAACACATAAAAGCAATGGAATAATCGCGTAGTTTTTAATAGAAACGAAGCAGATGGCTTTTGTGACGGCAAGGCATTGGTGCGCGAGTCATGGAGTTTCCTTGGTGACGCTGCTATGAACAATGTCTTGGAAGATGCTTAATGCCCGGCTTTGTTTCCTTTTACAGCATTTCATTTTAACAGAATTCAAATCGCTTAACCTGGCCATTTAATTACATATAGAGGCAGGTTTTCTTCTTCTGAGCTGGCTTCTTAAAGGTCTTTGAAAGATCGTTCACAAAAGAGGGAATTAAAACCAATACGAGCCAATACCCATCGATCTCAGTCTGTTTACTTTATATATTAATATCCACATTTATTTATCTATCTATCTATCTATCTATCTATCTATCTATCTTAGTCTGTTCATATTTATCTATAAATATGATCTACTTGCTAGCAATCAATCTATATCTGTCTGAGCACATCTATCTATCAGTCAAACTATCTGTTCATAACAATCAATCAATGTTCATATCTATCTATCTAGCTCAGTCTGGCCATACCTCTCTCTATCGGTTCATATCTATCTATCTACCCATTCATATCTATCTATCTATCTATCTATCAATCTATCTATCTATTAGTCAGTTCATATCTATCTATCTATCTATCTATCTATCTATCTATCTATCTATCTATGTCTGTTCACATCTATATATCTCTGTTGATATCTATCTATCTCAGTCTGGCTACATCTATCTGTGGATATGTTCACACACACACACACACACACACACACATATAGTCATACATATATATATATATAAATATAATGTGTACTGTAAAGAGTGAGACAGACTCGGAAGTAAAGTGTTTAGGAGTAGGGTTTATTAATCCTTAGAAGTAAATGGTCCGGACATGTTTCGGGATTTCTCCCATCTTCAGTGGTGTGTGCTGTGTATGTGTTTTTTATGGTTTAAAGTTCCCATGTGGAACCAGAGTCCACTATTAGGAGCTATGCCTTGTGGGTAAAGTACGTTATAAGGGCTGCTGGACTTATCCTACAGAGTGAGAGAAAGTCCAGTTAGGTATCCAGACTTTGGTTAAGCAGTAGCAGTTTGTCTTGGAGAGGGTATATATATATATATATATATATATATATATATATATATATCGATCCGCCTGTTCATCTCCTCTCTCTCTCTTTCTCTCGATCTCTATCTGTCTCTGTTCATATCAACATTTAAATGTACAGATCCAGGAGATTGTTGAATCATAATCTTCTTGCGCCAGTAATTGTTTGCCTGGTGCGTTGTATACATCTTACGGCTGGCCAAACAGCTTGTACCTGGGAGCTGAAAATCAGTCTATATAGGTAACTTGCCTCGAGATTTAACATTGTATACGTAGCGCAGAGGTCATTTGAATATCACATCATTTTAGGTCTTATATTTTTCCATTTATATTTTGCGAATTTTTAAACAGGTGAAATAGAATTATTTTCTTAATTGCTTGGAAGCAACAATTCGGATGGAATCAACATTCCCAGACCAAATAGAAACTGAAGATTGCCAACATTTTTTTCAAACAATTGATACAAAGTATAATGACCTCAAGTGATTGTACACATTCTGGATACTTGGAAACCCGGACAAGGTCTGATAATTCTGCTTGTACTAAAATGAGTTTATTACATTAACCTGAATTATAGATATATATAGATATAGAAATTGCTATGAAGGTACATATCGATATATATATATATATATATATATATATATATATATATATATATATATATATATATATATATATACATATTCACGTACTATGATATTATATTCTGTGTAAAGCATATATTTCAAAATAATTGACTGAAATGACGTAGATTTCAATAAGTTATTTTACATCTTTATTGTTTAAAACTGAAGAGCTTACATATACATATATATATATATATATATATATATATAGAGAGAGAGAGAGAGAGAGAGAGAGAGAGAGAGAGAGAGAGACGTGTTATTCTCATTTGAAACTGAAATTTCGTTATTACACAGTGAATGTGTCAGTTGTGACCGATTAATAACGCGATGTCAGTTCGAATAGAGTTTCAAATATAAATGCATTTATGATTATTCTGTTGGATTATATACCCATTTCTTTATTATTTATGTACGTATATACATATATGTGAGTGTGATAGAATGAAGGATTTGCTACACAAACGTATTCATGTTTCTATCCTGTTTGGGCATCTTCA
>OY735230.1:37260502-37273002 GCA_963457665.1 Thysanoteuthis rhombus
GAGATGAGGTATTATTATTATTTCTATTATCATTTGGACTATCCTCATCTTCGTTATTTTTCATACAATGTTTCGGCCGTTGTACTCTACGGCCTTAATCAGGTATCATCTGATGGATGTAGGGAAGTAACGAAACGAACCCTTTATTTATTTAACCGACGGGGGTATATTGACCGCACTCCTCTCTTAGCAGTGGTAGTATTTTCGAATTATTATTGTCTCACACAGGGATTGAACCTAGAATCATTAGATTATAGTCCGAATAATAAAAGAAATAAACTAATGGGATTGTTTAAATGTTCAAGCCCTTAATACCATCAGTGCAGCGTGCATGTGCGATACATACATAGCCAGCCAGACAAACTTGGAACACAGAGGCAATCTATGTTCACTGTTTTTGTGGTAGTCCCGTTTAACGGTTTCTAATAATTAGATCCGACTTTTATCACACAAAGGATCTAAAGAGTCGAAAAGATGCTACTCTAAGTGCAACCTATGCGAGCAATACATCCATACATAGCTAGACGACCAGGCAGCACAGCATGTGCGATACATACATAGCCAGCCAGACAAACTTGGAACACAGAGGCAATCTATGTTCACTGTTTTTGTGGTAGTCCTGTTTAACGGTTTCTAATGATTAGATCCGACTTTTATCACACAAAGGATCTAAAGAGTCGAAAAGATGCTACTCTAAGTGCAACCTATGCGAGCAATACATCCATACATAGCTAGACGACCAGGCAGCACAGCATGTGCGATACATACATAGCCAGCCAGACAAACTTGGAACACAGAGGCAATCTATGTTCACTGTTTTTGTGGTAGTCCCGTTTAACGGTTTCTAATAATTAGATCCGACTTTTATCACACAAAGGATCTAAAGAGTCGAAAAGATGCTACTCTAAGTGCAACCTATGCGAGCAATACATCCATACATAGCTAGACGACCAGGCAGCACAGCCTGAAAACTAAAGAAACTTTTGCTGACCGTTTCTAATATTGCTTTACGCTCGCTACAGCGGAACCTTCATTGACAACGTATTCACCAGACTTGTAACTCCGACCATCGCTTCTTTGGCGCCATATGGCACATCTTGTCTGGTCATTGGTCCAAACATGTTCAATAATAACTTGAAGGATTCATTTAATAAAGCCAGAATAATCAAATCAGATTATGTGCGAATTTCTCTGTGTTTTTCTTCCTTCATTTTCCTATTTGTTTGTTTGCGCTCAAATAGGATGATCTCATTTGTTGATTTAATTTCCTATTATGATGTAACAATAAAAAAAAAGTGCATTATAGAAACGCTTAAGGATTCATGTCTGGTCATCACAGCTTTAGATGAGCTGAAACTCATAGCTGAAAAGCTGAAAATCTTAGAAGTAGGATACTTAAGTTATTAAAAACAAATTACCTGATAAAATAGCTCTTTGCTCCTTTGTGCAGATCCATGCATAAATAACATTGTCATTTTCTACAGGTATATTCTAGTTATTTTACTTATGGTTTAAACACTTCAGTTGAAAGAGAATGTAAAATCAGAGAAGGCCACGGAATATATTTTGATGACTGAATAATTATGCTAACAAATAATACGAATGAAAAAGACTTCAGCAATAATATGCTAGAAACATTTGATATTTTGGAATATACTATTTATCTGAAAGGTGCCGTAAGCTAGTAAAAAGCCTGGGAAATACTTTGGTGTCCGAATAACGACGCCACGAATTTATATGAATTAAATATTTTGTCAAATAATCATGGACACTAGTGCATTAAGCTAATCTAAATATATGATACGCCTGTATACAAATTTCTATTCTGTTTCTTTGCTTATTGACCTCATTTATTAAGTTACCTTCCTATCATGATATAACAGCGAAGATCACATCATAGAAACTCTTGAGACTTTATATCTGGTCACACACTAAAACAGCTTGAGTTGAGTTGAGACTTGAGAAAAAAAAAACTAGGATATTTGAATTATTAAATATAAATTACCTAATAAAACAGTCTAAGGGTCCTTGGTGACAATCCATACGTAATTGACAGCGTCATTTTTTACGGGTATTTGCTAGTTTATGTGTTTCCTGGTTTTTATTGTAACACTTAAAACGATTCGTGATGATGAATAAGCTATTAAGTACCATCAGCAAATTTACTTCTCTCTTCGTCTTCATATCCTGTTTTGTGCGTTATTGTCAACGTTCATTCCCGGTCACCTTTGTGCCACTTTAACTAAAACCACTTACTCTATTTCTATTCTTCAGCCTAATTGGCCTGTGGGCGTACAGAAGAGCTATCTGTCAAATTATACAATATATACATATATATATATATATATATATATATATATATATATATATATATATATATATATTAATGAATACCTATAAGCAAATACCAATCTGATAAAAGAAAGGTTACGTCAAACTACAGCTGATAATAATTAACTTGAAGGTTCGATTCGGGTTAGAGGGGGCGAGTAAGAACGTGCTGTAAAAAAAAAAAAAAACGAAAAATAAAAATAAATAGATATTAGAAAATGAATTACGGTGTTGTCAGGACTTAATGGCTTCTGATAAGGAGAGTGATCACGTGATTACCCCCAGAGATTTAGAGGAGAAATCGAGAATCTACAAGAGGCTTTTATTTCCGCTTGGATTTATTTATTTATTTATTTATCTCGAGGTTTATTGGGTGTTGGCAATTGGATGAATATGATGTTTATAACAGAGTTGATTAGAGTTGAAGAAAGGTTATCCGCCAGTGCCCGGATCGAAATCTCTGATTATATCTATTCATCTTAGTCATCTAAGCTGAAATGGATAGATATGAATATACAAGTATAGATAATAGATATGAACAGAGAGAGAGAGAGAGAGAGAGAGAGATGGGGGGGAGAGACGGAGGGTAAGAGATGGACCGACCAAAATAGATAAATAGATATGAACAGGTTGTGATCGATAGATACGAACAAATTGCGATAGATAGATAGATAGATAGATAGATAGATAGATAGATAGATACATACATACATACATACATACATACATACATACATACATACGAACAGGCTGAGATAGATAGATAGATAGATAGATAGATAGATAGATAGATAGATACATACATACATACATACATACATACATACATACATATGAACAGGCTGAGATAGATAGATAGATAGATAAATACATACATACATACATACATACGTACATATGAACAGATTGTGATAGATAGATAATTCAATAGTTAAAAGCACAGGCACAGTTTTATGCTTTTCAGTTTTTCCTAATCTGTTACCCTCGGATGTCATCTTAGGATCACATTTGCGTACACGCCGTTCTCATCTTTCTGTCAAAAGGAAATTAATTCAATGTTCGACAACTGGCCGTAGAAAGCCTGAAAGGAGAAATTCCTATCTTACCAGAGACATATTCTATAGCGCCAAATGTCTTCCTGGTTCTTCCTCGTCACAGCAGAGATGGAAAAAATAAATCAATTTCAAGAGCAAAAGTTTGTTTTTCATTCCTTTTGATTTGAAGACTTCGGGAAAACTGACATACAATTGGAGCCGATCACACCTTTCATGCAATTGTACCAATGGTGTATTCGCAAGCAGTACGTATCTTGTGTAGAAACTGATGTTAATATGAAAAGCTGTGGATTGAACATATTGCCAAATGTTATTGGATGATACTTTGATCAAAAGATGAGCGAATCAAGGCCCACACAACAGTCCTTCACGCTAAGATAAGGGTTGCCAGATGTTATATCCCACACAAGACCAAATTTGTGTGGTCTTGGAACCAAATGGAGTGGCTTCAGTACCAAAATGATTAGATAACTTAAAATCAATAGTCAGAGCATAATCATTCGGTCTTGAGACCATTTTAAGTAGGTTCAGTACCAAAATATTCAAATAACTTGAAAATCTATCGTCACATTAAGCTTGCAGGGAAAATGGATAAAAATACATTTTTTTTAATCTATCGTTCATGTTTAAATACGTCTTATCATATCATTTCAGTGTAAGAGATTGTTATTTTTGTTAGTATTTCTCTTCGAAAAAATCTCTCGTTCAGAAGCTAATAGCTCTGTTTAGTATTACATTAGCCTAATTTGATCTTGAAATATACCAAATGGCGACGCTGGCTGACATTAGTTTCTAGATTCATCTCTGCATCTACTCCACAAGAGCGAACCCTGACGCAATGTTAGTTATTTCATCATCAGCAGCAGCAGTCTTTTAACGTCAAGATTGAATGTTCGCTTAGGTTCTATGTTTCAGCTCCGTGGTTGCCTATCAAACGGATGCATTGCTTATTGACCCTTTCTTCTTAGAACTAATGGGGTTTTCACGTTCTTGAAGGTTGATATTGCTTTACCAAAAGCTTGCCAACCATGGTTGTTACTTTGTTCCGAGGAAATACAATAAATAATAACAATTATTTCAAAGACAAATTTTCCAGTTTCCCTACTTATTTGCCGAAGACCTCAAGGTATACCCTTATCTTACGTTGTGGACTTGGATGGTACCGTCTTTTTGGAACGATACTCGTTCACTACTCTAATGTAGAGTGTTTTAAAAGTGGTTATACATTTTCTTTTTCATCTTTCATTCCAGATTTCTGTCAAGTCTCACCCGTACGTCAATCGATAGCTCAGATTCTGAGAATTCTTTTTGTACGTAAGCTCAACCTCTGTCTCCATGACTATTACGATGGCACCGGTGTAAGGACGGAAACACGAGACTGCAGCCTGGTAAGGGTTGAAGTCAGCAATTTTTTTTATGTGCATGGGGGTGGGGAGAATAGATCAAGGGGCCTTTTTGAGCTCAAGGCAAAAATCATAGATTGTTGTGCAAACATCTCACTCGAAATGGTCGATGATATGGGAAATGACCGTGTCAATCGCTGGCCCAACTGAAGCACTACAAAGACATCCCTATGATGTAATTCTTGTTAGAACTTGGTAAAACTGAAATAGCACAATTCTCAAACATTCTGATTCATGTGCACCGATTTTCAAGAGATTTTGTCTGTTTTGAAAAAAATTGAAAATAACTGTAGAATGACTCTAGAGACACTATATATATATATATATATATATATATATATATATATATATATATATATATATATATATATATATTCTGTGCAAGTGGTTGTTGCACAGAATCTGTGCTTTCTTATCGATCTAAGATGATTAAATTATCGATTTTGGGCCTCGACTGACAAATGTAATATCGATCAGCAATTTTGTCTACTCTTCATTTCGTTCAACCATAAAAAAAAATATCTAACTTGCCTTCCAATCGATCACTGTTGATATCAACAGATCACCGGTTTTTATCTACTATCTACAAAACAAAAATCTAGGTGGGATTTAAGTAGCGTGGCGGCGAACCAATGTTATTGTCGTCAACATATCAGAGGTGAAATAGATAAGAAAGTGAGGCGTCACGCAGTAATTGAAATCACTACGTTTGTAAATAGTCAGATTAGATAAATATAAACACACACACACACATACATTTACACGGATAACTACACGCATACACAGACACACAAACACACACACATATATATATATATATATATATATATATATATATATATATATATATATATATATATATATATATATATAGTCTATAAAGCTTCACAACCTTAAACGCTAAAAACATTGACAAGCTTTTTCAAAATGTTTTTGTGTCACTCCAGTCACTTATTTCCTGATATTTTTTAATGTAATTTATGTAATGTTTGTTTTCATAAAAGTCTTACACATGTTTTGATATTGTGGCACTATGTGTGAATTTTCTCTCGTCGGGATCATCGGATATTTACCATGTAACGGTTTCTGGGATTTAAAAGCAAAACAGTTATATCGACATGACAACCCAGAAGTGCTGATCAAACAACACCTCCCTTTCAGCCATGATTTTGATATATAACTTATGTCATGCATGTAGTTGGTTATTTTATGTAGAATATTGTCAGAATGTACTGTATATGGGTGTTATTTTATGCTCAGCATCATTTAATCTTTTTGAAACATAGGGTTTACTCACATAGGTTACTTTCAAAACATATCTAACGTTGATCAGTAAGTATAACAACACACACATACACGCACATACACCCACATATATATATATATAGTTTCCTGCCTCGTGGTACTGGATGGGATAATGGATAGTCTGTAGCCACACTGAAGAGTTGTAATACAACGAAACAGCTGTCTGTGGATGAAACAATAATTAACACTCCCCAATTCAGGGCTGAGCACTCTTCAAGTGAGGTGTCTCGTTCATTGGAAGCTCATGCAATGCTCTTCCATTGGAATAGAGCACTCTGGTGGATAGGGAATATATATGCGCTGAATAAATATATCGCTTATATTCAACCTTACTGACCGTCCAGTTCCGTGGCACAGATGTAGGATACCGGCCTCAAAGTCTGAAACGAAGGTTTCAATCCTACCTCATGGTACTGGATGGGATAATGGATAGAGTATAGCCACACTGGAGAGTTGTAATACAATGAAACAGCTGCCTGTAGATGACACAATATATATATATATATATATATATATATATATATATATATATATATATATATATATATATATATATATGCGTCTGGTTGTATCGTTGTTATTTTCCAAACTTGAAAAACCACGACCTGATCGATCGTCAATAACTCTAAATAAGACAAATCATGGAAAATTTCGCTATACACGACCAATGAACATCGTCGTCAGACTATTGATAAGAAATCTGAAGTGACTGGTTTGTCTTGGAGTTCGTGCAAGTGAATATTAATAGAAGACATATATATTTGTTTTTTTTTCTCTTTTGAAAAGGGCATTGACCAGCTATACAAAATTAAATAAAGTAGTCATCACCGGTCTTTCAGCGTCTGTCGTTGGACATTGACCTTCCCCAGGTTTCGCCAGACATCTCTATCGTGGGCATCGCGGAGCCAATACTTTCTGAACTTTCCTGTCTAGTTCGTCTCTATCTTGTGTTGTGTTTCGTATGTGATCTGCAGTGTTCCATGTTGCGAGTTGTGATGTCCATCGGTGGTGTGCGATTCCTGCAACATGACCAGCCCATCGCCATTTGTGTTTTCTAATGGATTTTACGATGCCTCAGATTCCTGCTTTTTCTTCTGATATATTGTGCTGTCTTGTAATCTCTCCGTGTGAGGTTGGGCACGATTCTTCCACATGCACCTTGTGTTAGTTTGGTTCGCCGAAAAGAAAAACAAAATTATGTAATGACTTATCATCACAGTCAATAATTGAACTGCTGAAGCGCTGAAACTCCATCGATGAATGAATATTGTCGGAATAAATTCTATTCGTGACATCACAAGCATTGTCCGCTGGAGAACATCTAAGATACAATAAAATATCTAAAAGCATCAGGATTCTCCAGATTATAGATGTTACTGATCAATACGTCAAAATAAGGCCCCCAAAAGGTGAAAAAATTTTCTAGTAAAAACAAATTAAGAAAAACATTTCAGGAGAGTGTAGTGAAGAACTGATCCCAATTTTCAAGTCTGTAGACAAAACGGCATGGCCAGGAGCGCTGGAACACATAAATCACAAAAACCCACGCATTTGAAATTAACTGGCTACGGTTGTTCATTTATTGCTAAAGATGCCATTAAAACCGTTAGCAGAAAATTTGAATGGGAAACGCGTCTCTTTAAAATTTGTGCCTAGTTTCCTAACAGAGGTTAAAAACAGTCTTTTGAACGTAATAAATTTCAGCAGTTTATCGATTTTTCTAATGATGTGAGAAATAGAACGATATATCTAACCACATAATGAGCTTATATGCAAATTATTCATTTCATTTATTGAGTTGTTTGTTTGCGCTCAAATGTGATGATATTATTGGTTGATTTACCTCCCTATTATGACAATGGAAATTACGTCAAAGAAACTCTTAAAACTTCATGTCTGATCATCACACATTAAAACAGCTTGAGACGAGTTGGGTCTTAATAAAAAATTAGGATACTTGAATCATTAAAAGAAAAAAACTAATGAAAGAGTATTAAGCTCCTTAATGCCATACATAAATAACCCCGTCATTTTCTTTGGATATATTCTAGTTTTGACATAATTCATACAACATCTATTAAATCTTGATAAATCTAAGTTATTTGTGCTTTCACCATCGATGGCTCAGCGGTATCATATTTAATGTTCTTCTTCTAATTCACTTAATAGAATCTTTTAGCTCAGAAAAATGGAAAATATTTGTACTTCAAAAAACTCTACAGTAAAATTGGCTTTTCAGACTCACGACTTATTGCATAGGAGATGTTGATTTGTATCCTTTCTCCCCTGGACATCCTTTGGCCCCTACCCCGTCGCTTTTTTGCGCCCTTTGAGTTTTCCAGCTCCCTAAGGGAGTGTAGCACCCACTTTGGAAATTACAATGTGAGTTTTGTGATGCACCCAGTGATGATCGGATTCACTAGTAGTGGCATTGGAAGGATTGTTACGGCCAAATCGTGCACGACACAACAGTTCTTGTATGATCACCAAAGAATTTAAGCAACGTCATGCCTGGTCAGTATCTAGATTGTTCACCGTCTTGGAATGTCAGGTGTGGTAAGCAGCTGAGGACCATAAAGTGGGCTTCCTGTAGGGATCCTGTCCACCTTCCGAAGGAGGAAACCGGCCTCTACACTACATTGACGTCAAAGGTCAACTCCCTACCTACCTTGAAAACTTTGACTGACCTGTCTGCACGATTAATGAGTTGTAAGGTTTTTAAGTGTTGATCTACCGTTGTCGACCTTTCCCGAATACGTGTCTGGCCGCACATTGCCTTTAGTTATCATATATTTCTATCTGGACGAACAAGAGACTCTTCACCTACTTTCAAAATGGATGATATATTGAGTACAATAAATTTAGTCAAGAGCCTCTTTCTCATGAGTCATACAATCATCCTTCAAATCTGACTATTTTAAAGCAGTCACTAACAGTTGACCAAAATTGTCACCAAAAAAAATGTCAACGTAGGTTTGTTCAGTTTTTTAGTTGGTCTGATTGGATGGGTGGTTGGCTGGCTATGTCTTGAGACTCCTTGGCGTCTTCCGTCAAATGAAAGATCTTAAGCCCGTAGAGAACGTATGGATCAAACTGGTTGGGAGAAAATTTCGGATCACTGACTATCTGCAGGAAGAATGAAAATCATGAAGAAACGCACTCCAGACAAAAATCGAACAGCTTGACTCACTTTTCTGAAGAAAAACCAAGGGAAAGCTATCCCATACTAAAACGTGCTTTACACACATACGCTACATGTGATGCTGTATAACATTATCTTCAACATTGTATTTAACCAATACTTGCTAAAATAAAAGAGTAATTACAATTAAAACTTTAAAAAGCTGAGGTCATTTTAGGCCAAGATTTGTATGCGTTATTACGTTTAAAAACATTTCCTTCCGTGCATGTGTCGGGGGTTAAATTTACAATGTAAGTTTATGCTGAATTGATCCCTCAGTTTTTGTCAGTTTGTTATCTGATAAATTCAGGCGTTTTAGTGATCACCACCAAGCAAGAGGCGAGAGAAGTGACTTGTTCACTGATCACCCTTTTCCCCAAGTTTTTAATTGACCACCCCAACACTGCTGCCAAAAGACTAGGGTCATTCGACAGTTTCTTTTGAGAGACTAACTAGACCCATTTTTTATTTCATTGCTTTGTTTCTCCTTGAACAGAAATGTAGAAATAAGCTTCAACCGGCTTGTCAATATTTCATTCACTCCTTGTTGCTCACAGCCATGCCAGTCACAGGTTGAGGGTGCTGGGTCTGTTGGCCAGCGTTATCAAGCGTACTGTAGAGATTGGCCTCCTCATTAAGATGATTAACGTGAACGCCACGAGAGGCTCTCTGCATGGTCCCAAGCTGCTTACGGAGCCTTGTTATCTCAAGCAGTCATCCATCTAGGTAATGACCAGGCTCGACGTTGCTCAACTTAAGCGATCATTGGAGAACCATTTAAACAACGCACTTTGGCCGTAATACTTTTCCTTGGAGTTGAAATCAGCGCCCATGGGCGAAGACAATTCCCGGGTAGAGTTGCCTAATACCTAAACGGGGTTCATAATTAATTATCAACAGGCATTATACTGGCCTCTCTCTTATTCCAATATTTGGGGAAGGGGTTCTGTCCCCACTTCACCAAAGGCAAATATAAATGTGGACATAACCTTTCTTCCACCTGGAGCTAATTCTTGTTCGACACCTGAGAAGGCCGTCGGGCACAACGGTCGAAACCTTGTATTGAAACAATAACCAAGACGTGGAAAATAGTCGAAAAAGATTATTTCTCATCTTGAAACTTCAGACAGAGAACGTGAAAAATCGTTTCGAATTGAGTACCGGGCGCCGCCACTCCTTCTACGGTACATGTGGGTGAAAAGCATTTGCAAATAACGTCGAGAAAGACGATAATTGTTTCCGTTATTTGAACTGACGCCCTTTTATCGAGAACGATCACAAATTAGGCCCATCTCGAGATAAACCATGACGTTGCTATCTGCACCGATAACTGTTTCATAGACGTTAAGTGTTTTCAGCTTCCACAACGGTTAGTGAGATGAGAATATAAGCGTATCGGTTTTGCAATCCAGACACCAACGAAAAATTGTTTTCTTATTCGTGCAAATGTTTTTTAATCCGTTCAGTTTTCGCTTTTGTTTTTTGCTTTTTATTACTTTTTTGGCTTTTTTTTTTGTTTTGCTTTTTTTTAGCCTTTTGTCTCAAACTATTGTTTAGGAACTGATATTTATTCTTGTATACATGTTAAAAAAACATTCCAAAACAGGTCTGCTTAGTCGATCAATAAAAACCGTCACCTGACCAACGTCTTTCGGCATCATGTTGTGTTGGGGTGATCAATTAAAAAAATGAAAAAAAAGTTTTATCAATGAATTATTTACTTCTACTGCTTATTGTTAGATAACTAAAAAAAATCTGGATTTTCAAAAAAACAAAATAAAACAAAACAATCGTGAACATTTCCGGACATAAATTAGGGGACTAATTTAGCATGAACTTACGTTGTTAATTGAATCTCCTGCTAAAAACGCAACTGGGGGGGGGATTTTCAAAAGGGGAGAAACGTTTTTAAGGAATAACTACAGAAATTTTATACCCTCTAGCTCCACTGTGATTTCATGAAATTGTTAGTTTCACAATCAGCGCAGTAATTGTGTCGGAGTAAGGTGTACGTACGCAGTGGATACTAAAGCTGAATATACCTCATATTTACTAAGTTTAGTCTGGTCTGACACACTAGTAGAATATTCAGTGAAGATCGAATCCATTGCAGCAGTAATGAATATTCGAAATGTATTGACAAAGAAAGAGGTTATGTTGAAAAATATAAATTTGTTGTGTAGAATTGAGGATATTTTCATCAGTAGGCCAAGAACTTCTCATGTAACTATATATATTTCTCTCAAGAGAAAACCACAAGGACATAAAAAAAAAAACGAAACTTCGTCAACATCTCC
The DNA here is from genome assembly GCA_963457665.1 of Thysanoteuthis rhombus. Classification (NCBI taxonomy): domain Eukaryota; kingdom Metazoa; phylum Mollusca; class Cephalopoda; order Oegopsida; family Thysanoteuthidae; genus Thysanoteuthis; species Thysanoteuthis major. The sequence goes on from OY735230.1 coordinate 37,272,075, forward strand.
CAAAATGAGCCAATCGTGCTTGAACAAATTCCGTGCGAGTTCGTCGCTTATAAAGTCAGAAAAAAACTATAAATCACATTAGCTAGATTGCATTTTTGTTCGATTGGGCAATTTAGTATTTCCACGGTTGCAATTCAGTGTATCTTGTGTAAATCCAGGACAGCGGTGAAAAAGTTAACGAACGATATGAGATATTTATGAAATCTCGTTTTGATTCGTATTAAAACTCTTGTTATTATTGCGAAGAAACGTGAAAGAAATTTGTTGTGAGGATTCAGTTATTATCATCATCATCATCATCATTATTATTATTATTATTTTGGAATCTCACACCAGTTGCCTGGTGGTAACCGCTGGAGTTTGAGTGACAGCAAGTCTCCTCAAGTCTCCAGCCCTCCTCCCCCAGTACTTATAGGTCGCAGTAATTCTACGATTTACAGTTTCACACCGGTTGCCCAGTGGTTATCGCTGAAGGCTGAGTGACAATAAGTCTCCTCAGGTCTTCAGCTAACGTCTCCTCTCTTTCGCATATCATGACAGAGCTACAATTCGTTGCAGTACTTATATCTCTAGCACCTTCCTCAGTATCCGTGCAGTTCCCAGTAGTGCTGTGGTCTGTACGGTCTCTATCCTCCTCCTAATCCCGATCTCCTCCAGTCTCAGTCTTGGGGACAGTTCCTAGTGCGCCCACTATTATTATTATTATTATTATTATTATTATTATTATTATTATTATTATTATTATTATTATTATTATTATTATTATTTCGCAATCTCACACCAGTTGCCTGGTGGTTACCGCTGGAGTTTGAGTGAGAGCAAGTCTTCTCAAGTCTCCAGCCTTTCTCTCCTAGTTCTCATAGGCTACAGTAATACTGCATTTTACATTATTATTATTATTATTATTATTATTATTATTATTATTATT
>OY735230.1:37278002-37290502 GCA_963457665.1 Thysanoteuthis rhombus
ACTAAGGCCCCCAAAAGGCCCTGAAAAATAGATATGGTCAGAGCAAAATAATAATGTAATTGCAGATAATTTCTATATTTCCATTCTTGTGATGATTGAATATGCTATTTCTGTGTTCGGTAGAGAGGGATGAAAAAGATGAAAAATAAAATATGTGTCGTAAGTGAAATGAAAAGGCAGCTACGAAGGGGATTATTAAAAGTTGGACGCATGAAATAACGTATGATGAAAGGCCTTAGCGTTGGATTTCACCATGGGCGTCTTAGATAATTTCAACCTCGTACCAATTAGCGATTTCAGAATACATAGAAACGCTAACAAATACACCAACGTAAAACCACGTACACATACACACACACACACACACACACACATATATATATATATATATATATATATATATATATATATATATATAATGGATATATGTGATCTGACAGAATGATTTTGAATTGCGTTATATCATATAGAAACTTATCTGAAATGATCTCCTGTCATTACACGGGAGAATAAACGAGATGATATTTGAGATTCAAAGCAGTTATTTGGACCTTTGATTTACCGGTGGATGTTTAGCTTAATGGTACGAGCGTCGCTACGTTAAAACGGCTACCCTATCTGTGGAATGTTCGATTCCTGCAGCATCCCTATTTTCTTTAGTCTCTTATTCTACGTTGTCTAGGGTGAGTGATGCATTGACCGTGTAGTGACGAGAGATCATTTCAAATAAGTTTCAATATTCTCTAAATACGTATATATATATATATATATATATATATATATATATATATATATATATATATATATATATATATATATTAGAGAGTGATAGATAGTTACAGGGAGAGAAAGAGAGAGGGTTGTACCGTAAAAAGTTGAGATAGAAAGTGTTGTACATATGGTGTTGTTTATTTTTATTTCGAACATGTTTCGAAGCAAAAGGGTTTCATCATCAGCAGACAGGTCCGACCTCTTCAGCGTTGGTAGATTTGTAGATGGTTATGTAGTATCAGTAAAATGAGATATTCAAATCCATCCTGCTGCTGTAGGTCAGTGAACTGTATTAGTGATTATATTGGATGTCTTGAGTATCGGTTACTAGTTCTTGTGAGGAAGGGTCGTCCGGGGGTCAGGACTCCAAGAGACAGGTTGTCACGGGAACGTTTCGGATGAGGAGAGAAAAAGTCTAATTGAAAGAGGGGTTAAAAGAGTTAAGATAAGGAATATCGATTTCGAAGAACCATTTGAAATAATATAGTGATTAGTTTTATCATAAGGAAAGATACACCCCCCCACACATATATATATATATATATATATATATATATATACATATACATATATATATATATATATATATATATATATATATATATATATATATATATATATATATATATATATATATATATATATATATATATATATATATATATATATATATATATATATATATATATGTATATGTATTGTACTACCATTGAGTTAAACAGCTTGCCATTTAGTTGGGAGCCGAAGTAACAGCTATGTATTCAAATTCTCACCTGGTTCATTCAGATATATGCAGTGAATGAACAAATTGAATTTGGACGCATTCAGTTATTCGGGACATTGGCCCACCGGCGGGCTGTTTACCTCAAAAGTGAGAACGACATTACGTTGGAGCGGCTACCCTATCGGTGGTAGGTTCCTGCAGCAGCCCATTTTTTTTATAGTTCATTCTATTCACGCTGACTACGCCAAATGATACATGTCAAAGTAATATACAGCATTTATAACTGGATACGTTAGCCGGGATATCCAGCGTTGCCCAAAGGAAAATCACGTAAAATATGACCAAACCAGGAAAATATGTTCTTTGATATATTTATTCTTGCACAGCACAACTAATGAAAAAAAAAAACGATTATTTAGAGTATGTACACATGAAGAAGTGGCTGTGATGGACGAAATATTCCTATGCACAGAAACGATCGAATGATGTTATTGCTTGATTTGACAGGGCTTCTGGATACACTATGTAAGTGTTTCTCCCATTATGTGACAGGACCCAACCCTAGAAGAGCCAATATAGAGCTCTCTACGAGAAACCAGTGATCTTGAGAGATTGTCCTTGTGCCTTGTTACAATTTACCGCTTGAAATGACTAGAATTGACATACGGAGACCTTGAATGACCACGATGTATAAATCAAATTCCTGAAAACGGCCGTAAAAGTATTTACTTCTATTCCAAATTCAGCTTCATATTTGTAAAATTGTGGTTGGTTAACAATGTCGAAAATGGCTACAATAGACCAGAAATTACCTCAGGTCACTTTAAATGAATTCTGAGGTCAATATCGCATTGCCTTTGACCTTTGCTGAGAGAAGATTTACCTCTACGTCAAATTTCAGTTACATAGATGCGAAAATATTGGAAAGCTTGGAAGATCGAGCAGAAATGACCAGATAACCAGATGACCTTACATATGAGCTCGACCATGAACGGATCTACCTGAACTTCGTCGTGTAAAGATACACCTCTATGACCAGTTTCGATTTTATAGGCGCTAAATTGTTACTCAAAACTTGGAAAATTGATTCACATAACCTTAGAAGATCTCAGGTGATCCTGGATGACCTTAGGAGTCAAGGTAACATGGATTGCGATCTTTGCTGTAAGGAGACGTACTCACGAATTTTCCGTATCCTGGGTGCACGAATGTGGCTCATAATAAACTCCAAGGCCAACCTCACAGAGCATATGTTTTAAGTTGACCTCTCTTCAATTTACGTGCAGAATATTAGATCGATAGAACTTGCAGTTGTTGGGAAGATACACGAATAAATAAACAAATGCTTATATATATATATATATATATATATATATATATATATATATATATATATATATATATATATATGTGTGTGTGTGTGTGTGTATAGTCATGTGGATGACTCAATTATTGATTATTATTATTATCATCATAATTAACGCTCCGCTTTTCAGGGTTGAGCACTCTTTGAGTAAGGCAACTCGTTCATCATAAGCTACATGCTCTTCCAATTGGTGGATTGGGAATCATGCGTAAATAAACATCTCGCTTGAATTCAGTCTTACTGACTGTCAAGTTCTGCATAGGGTAGGGGTAAAATGCTAGCCTCTAGGTCTGAAGCATAGGTTTTGATCCTAACTCGTGGTACTGGATGAAATATTGGATAGTCTATAGCCACACTGAATAGTTGTAATACCACGAAACAGCTGTCTTTGGATGATATATACATGCCTTGCGGTACTGGATGGGATAATGGAATGTCTATAGCCACACTGAAGAGATGTAATACATCAGAACAGCTGTCTGTGGATGACACAATATATATATATATATATATATATATATATATATATATATATATATATATATATCAACTACTCCCGGAAGTGGGCTATTGTAAAACATCCGACGAACTCCATTCCAGAGAATAGAATTAAAATACGAATACAAAGCGGTGGATGTCGCTAAAATAGATTTCTATATATTCTCTCTCTCTCTCTCTCTATATATATATATATATCTATATATATCTATCTATCTATCTATATATATATATATATATATATATATATATATATATATATATATATATGGGGGTGAGTCGTATTGTTGCTATAAATGCTCTTTTCCTGTGCGACTCTAACAAAAGCTCAAAAGGAATGATCAAAAAGAGGGAGTTAAATTAAAGGAAACGTGTATCTATTGCTTAGAATGAAATTCCGACTTGTGAAATCAATTCTTCTACTTATGTTTTTCCATATATGCAACAAGTCTTCCGTCCAATCATTTTACATGGGGCCAGATGTTAGAACAAAAGGTCAAAATATAAAAACCTACCAAGAACATAGAATCCTGAGCACAAAGAGTCGGGGCAGACAGGAAATAAGTGAGCGAGGAAGATGCTAACCAAGGGCCCTCATTTCATCCCTAAGGGTCACTCTTAACAACTATCGTTGTATGCAACGTTCATCTAAGAGAATCGTGTTTGATATTTTATGGAGAAACCTCAAGACAGCACGGTACATTATAAAAAATTCCATGATAAAGAATCCATGAGGAAGCTCAAATGGGCTGGTCACGTTGCGAGAATGTCAGATAACCACTGGACGTCACAGCTCGCAACTTGGGTCCCTAGAGATCATATGCAAAAATGCAACTAGTATAGTACAAGTTGGTGTGACGATCTAGACTAGTTAAGTAAGTATGGTCCCTCCGATCCCCATGTGACAGAGGTCCAGCATATGTTGTGGAAGGTCCATGTCTAACGACGGACGCTAAGAGGATGATGATGATGTTGATGATGATAATGCGAGAAAAGCCAGTCAAATCTATGAAATTATTTTCATTTTTTTCACCCTCTAACACTTAACTCAGTGTATACCTTTACTTAGTAGAATGTAACAGGTTTATCTTGCAATCTATTCCCTTGTATTTTTTTCAGTTACCACGAATGCTCTTTCCTCAGTGTGACCCTTCCCAAGGGACTGAAAGTTTAAAGGGAGTGATCAAGGAGAGAGTTAAAATGAGGCGAACGTGTCCACTAGAATCGGTAGAATCTCCATTGCTTAGAATGCAATAACAACTTGCAGATCGAAAAGGGTTATCATCAGCTTTTAACAAGTGGATGGGGAGAGGAAGTCTGGACTTACACTTGGGTCAAAACTCAATAGACACAATTCTTTTCCTGGGCCTGAGTTCTAATATGCACATATTATTGGATCACTCCTTTGAGAAGGGGACAGACCTCAATTGTCAGCACACATCCGCTTCCGTTAGAGTATCAAGGATCTGTACTTGAAGTTGTAGACAGTCAAAGTGTCCCGCGGATCTGTGCTTAGTTACAGATAGCCGTACCATCCCGAATCTGTATAGCCAGCTTTGGCATCTACCAACTAAAGGATATTTATTTCTGCAAAGGTTAGAGAGTCCATGCATCTGCCAAAAGAACGACAGTCCAAGTCAAACGTACGACCTAGGGGTGGGGGTTGGCTCCTATTCGTGTCATCTCTGCGGACCATAAGATACAAACCCTTGAATTGAAGGATGGGGTCCTGGGCAATTCGCATTTCACCTTAAATCTTCATTTGTTGGGGTTAGAGGGTTATTATACCCGCAGGCCCTGTCATTTATGGTTTTACTATTGTGGAAAACCCTTTCACGTTCACGAAGTCAATATATATATATATATATATATATATATATATATATATATAATTACGAGAACAGATCATATTCCTGGTTGCTGGAGAGTGCGTTAGCCACGGAATGTTGACACACAACGGGTAAATATCCTCATAAATTTTACTTTATGTATTAATAGCATTATTTGCCTTGACAAATATTGAGCACTGCCATTAAATATCATCAACATCAGAAGAATATCTTCCTTTTCTGTATTTATGTATTCTTACATATTATTAAAAACATTACAATATATATATATATATATATATATATATATATATATATATATATATATATATATATATATGCCCACATATGTATAAAAGGTTGCTGATAAATTTTCTGGCGTTTTCTTTTATTCATATAAACCCATTAGTCTACAAATTAATCTCCGTGGTTGTAATGCATTTCGATATAAATGTTATTCACAAAGTTCAACAAAACGAACGACTTTCAGTATGATAATGATTTTAAGTCATCGCGAGTGTATTTGCAATGTATTTCTCTAGAATAATTACTTCTAATGCATTTTTCTGGCAAAACTTTTCATAATGTTTTCCCATAGTAACATTATTGGCAATAAATTTCAATGGTAACAATATTGTTAATGCATTTCTATGGCAATATTATCTGCAAAGTATTTCAATACAAAATCGTTAATGAGTTCAATCACCCGAGCTCCTCTTGGAATGCCATTAACACAGCTCAAAATTATAGATCTGATATGTACATTGTATTTATACGACGACATTATTTCAAATGCCTTTATATAGTAACATCGTTTACGTTACAATCTTATCGTAACGTTAAATTAAATATATTTTTATAGCCATATGATTTATAATATATGTATATATTAATATTTTTAGCGAATAATTTCTATAATAATGCTTTCTAATAAATTACTATTGTAACATCATTTCTACAGTAGCTTTTTGTCATGCCATGAAAAATCATTAAAAATGAGTTCAGTAGTCAAACTAATTCTTAAATTGATAACGGCCAACCTCAAATGTATAGACAGTACCTATATACAATATATGTATACATGTAAGCTTTCTGCAAGATTGAAGAATAAGTCTTTATACTATGCTGAACATATCTTTCATAATCCTTTTAAATGCAGAATAAGGTCAAGACAAAGTTTCAAACCAGAATAAGGCTTACATAAAGCTTCTACAATCCAGCATAAAACTTACATGATGCGTCTACAATCAAGAATAAAGCTCACATAAACCACTTAGAATACAGAATGAATCTTGCATAAAGCTTTTAAAATCTCAAATAAATCTTATATAAAGCTTTTACAATCTAGAATACATCTTAAATGAAGCATCTACATCATCATCATCATCATATCATATTTTTCCGGATGTGTTTCTGCATCTGATCTTTGGGGATCAATGTTTTGTGTCGGGATGTCTGACATTTTTGCAACATGTCCAGCTCATTGCCATTTTTCTAATGATTTCTATGCTATCTCTGATTTCTATCCTCTAATATACTATGCTGTCTTGTGATCCTCCAAGTGAGGTTGAACATGATTCTCTCGTACACGTTGCACGGATCTCAGATTAAAGGTCAATCTCTTGGTTAGGTTCCATGTTTCAGCTCCATAAGTGACTATCGGGAAAATGCATTGGTTGTATACCCTTCATTTTGAGATTAAGATTTAAGATTAATGGAATTTTATTGTCCTTGAAGCTTGAGCTGACTCTACTGAAAGCTTGCCAACCTAGAGTGATTTTCCGCCTGATTCTTTCTTCTTATGAGGATTTCATGGAAATTCGTTGTCCTGGGTAGATGTAATGGTCTACATTCTCCAGCACTGTATCTTCTATTCTAATTGTTGAGTCTCAGTTCTGTACGTGTTTGTTGCACATGTCATTTGTTTTACTGAGGTTCATGTGAAGGCTTACTTCCTCGCTTTCTACACTCAGTTCGTATAGCATTCTTTAGAAATCATGAAAGTTCTCAGAACAGAAGATCTTAAAAACAAAATAACGACCACTCTATATGTTTAAACCAAGGAGCAAACGAACGGTCAGTAAACTCTCTGAAGGAACCAAGAATCTCTTGGAAAAACGTCTACGATCCAGGATGATTCTGACGTAAGGCGTCTATAACCCAGAATAAATCTTACATAAATAAAGCTTCTAAAAACTAAAACAAACCTCACATACATTCTCTACAATCCAGAAACAAATTTGCATATATATATATATATATATATATATATATATAAATATATATATATAGTATATGGGGTTCAAATCAGGCTAGCAGTATAACATAATATGATTATAATATATCAATAATATAAAGCTACTTCTGAAATGTAATGGATTTATTTCATAGAGTGTTCGATACATTCAACTTTTTACTCTTGAAGTTAAGTTGTTTTAGAGTAGAGCTGAAAATAAATAGTAGAATGTGGATTCGCTACACAAACTAGCTCATGTTTCTGCCCTGATAAGGCCTGAAGAGGGCAGAAACATGAGCTAGTTTGTGTAGCGAATCTACATTCTACTATATATATATATATATATATATATATATATATATATATATATATATATATATATATATATATATATATAACTCTCTGTCTGCAGACCCTCCTTTGTGTTAAATAATTTCATTTTTTTAAAAAGTGATACCATCTAAAAACAAAGCAAACATTGTCCTGCTTCAGCACTGATTACCACACTGAGGCTGAAATAGGTTGCACACTTAACATGAAGTCTGGTTATTTTTTAAACGTCCTCTCTGTTCCGGGGAAGTTTGAGTAAAAATTTTCTAAACACCGACCAAGCCAACGCTGGCTGAACATCATATTCAGATCCAGGGCCATATTAACATACTCCTCAACCAAGCCAGGACACAGGCAATAAACACACGACCAAATGAGAAAGGTCTGTCAGTGTGTAGTCACTACGTTTGGAACCCCAGCAGGCGCCACAAATAAAAAAATAGATTCATCAGGGTATAAGAATCGAATGTTATTATCATGGAAAGGGTTATTGATACGACAACATTATGACATGATATAGTGTTTGTGTTCATTTAGTTATTGTTCATTCATTTATTGTGACACGTCTGACTATTCGCTGAGTGGCTGCATAATTTCCATCATGCAAAGAATGCTGGAAGTGGAGGCCACTCGAAATGCAATGATTTCATCTACTTAATTCAATGACGAGTAATAAATATTGACTGTCGACTTCAAAAAAGCAATTGTCTATATATCAATGCAACGATTCAGCAAGAAAAAAATCTTCGAGTGGGTTGTATAGATCTCAAGATACGCCAAGAGAGTATATATATATATATATATATATATATATATATATATATATATATATATATATATATATATATATATGAGCAATAGAAAGTGAGACAGACTCAGCAGTAAAAGTGCATGAAACTTAGTTTATCAATTAGTTAATTCATAAATATAATAATTGGTAATATTTGGTAAACTAAACATGTTTCGGGAGATATTCCCATCTTCAGTAGCGTATGCTGTGTGAGTGTGTACCATTCAAAGGTTAAAAATTTTCTATCAGATGCTTTGCTTTGGAAGCCAAAAAAATAAGAAGCCAATATTTTAGGGTCATCCTGATTTGCAGGACTTAGTTCTGTCTGTGATGAAATCTGTGCTTGTCTCTCTCCACATATACATATGTGTGTAATTTCAGTGTGTCAATACGGTTGCAGTATCTTGAAACTATTGATCATAATAAATAAATATCAATTATGATATGCACTTTTTCATTTAATTATTTTTATTTAACATTTTTTCACTCTGACAAGCAACCTTTTCTCTTCTGCAAACGAGTACCGAGTTCACGTTGCAATGTTTCTGTTGACGATAGCGTAGTGTATGTCCATGGAAAGTGGCAAATAAACAGTATATATACTAAATTTCAAGCAGTTCCTGTCAGAACTTTTTCTTGGAATAGAACATAATAAATACATGTTAGGGTATAATTCGTACATTGTAAGTGAGGCTACTTGAAACGGTATGCGATTGAGATAGGGGAAAAACAAAATACCAACCTTTATTTTATCTTATTCTCAAAGAAATGTGACGAACAGGATTAGGCACTATGCTCTCTTGGCTTATTGCACGCTAACGTTCGTATTTTAGCCAAATATGAGATCACATCGAATTCCAACTGATCACAAACAGAATAGAGCTCAATCATTATTATTATTATTAGATGAAACATTGTCACATATGACTTTTGACTAATTTCATACGACTTTAAACTTCGATAATTGTTTCTATATGTTCGGTAATAAAGAGAAAGCCTTTGGCGAGAATCGAGTGCGCCGCCCCACTGCTAGAGGAAATTTGGTTTGTGCCTAGCTGCTTTTACCAATCGGCCAAGAAGACTATCATTGATTAGCAGAAGCTGATACACACTTTTAAACTCGCAATCAGCTATAAACGCCAGATTTTTGTCGTTTCACGTATCTTTTAGTCTTGATAAATAATTTTTTTTTATTGAATATTCAGGGGGGCGTCTGGGGGAGTACTGAGGCCACTCTTTAGATATGTTGACTGGACAGTAAAGCTAGGGACACTGGAACAAATAAACACATAAATAAACACACAGACATAAAAAAAAGGGATTGAACACTCGACCATCTTTGATGGCTACGGTTGTCCAATGATGAGAATACATACTGAGCTCATATGAACCTTTTTTTGTGGAGCCTATCGGGAGTTATAAATTAGAACTCATCTTCATTTTTCGATTATGGTTTGCTTTCCTTTCGGTAATTCGCTGCGTGTATTTTAACCGACTTACCCATTTTAGCATATTTCACTTTTGCTCGGTATATTTAAATGTTTGTTTGTTTGTTTTTTCAGTAAAAATGAATATTCAATTCAATCTAACATGGATAACCTTTTCGGGCATTATTTCACGTGATCAGCATCTAATTTCGTCACGATAATGTGCTGCGGGTTATTCAGTTGCTGTTTCTATCATCTCATCAGCTACTCTCATCATTTGACCTATCCGCACAGATGGATACATAACGAGAGTTGTCTTTTTGACATTTATTAAAAGTTGATTTACTTCATTTAACTGTATTTCCTCCTCTGTGCAAATATCATTGGCAACTCTGTGAGTGCGTACACAGTAAAACAGCAAAAGCCTTAATCTTAGAACACAGATTGGTGGAAGGATATGATCAGAATAAGATACATAGATACCAGATCGAGATTTAAGAAACTTGAATTATATTGTAATAATTCTACTAGTGCATGTAAACAAAGAAGATTGCAGTGTATTAGACGTGTAGGAAAACCAAGAAGAAAGAATAAATGGTTACATTTAGCTTACTGTGACTGATTTGCTTTCGTAGACTCATCAGTAAGAAGGATGGTGTCGAATATAAGGGATGTATGTAAGTAAAAGAAATAAGATTAAATATATATAAGTCTCGAACAATACTTGTAATAACAAGTTCCTCTCTAGAATTAGCAGAAATTGACAACTTCTGTGTTTACGTGCACACTGAAACGACATAATTGAACATATATTGACAGATACGACAAAAACGAAATATATATACATATATATGAAGATAGAGTGAGTCAGATGAACAGACTGAAATTTATGAAACGTGGATAGTATTGGAACTAATATTTTTAGAGTATGTAAACGAAGAAGATAGCAGTGTATCAGGCGTGTTATAAGAAATAAAGGGTATATAACGAGATAAAATGGTTTGCTTTCGTTGCCCCATCAGTGAATCAGATGCTCCCAAAGATCAAAGATAAGAATTCGCCCCTTGACAGGGGTCTTATTCGTTTGTTTGTTTGTTTGTTTGTTTGTTTGTTTGTTTGTCTGTTTTCGATCCGCGCAACTAAGTTAACTATCGCAGTATAACGATGTAACTGTTCCAGGAATTGTTTCTTTTCAGTTCCAGAGGGTAAGGGTTAGGGTTAGTATTTTAGGCAATTAATTAAATTTGATTCTTCGATAATTATTCGGAATTGGTAAGATTTAACAAAATGCTGATATTTGACAAGGGAGATTATCCACGGAGACACTAAAGCTTCCATGGCAAGTTTTAAAATTGGTCATTTTCAATGGCTAAAAAGGGCTATATCTTTAAGAAATTCTCTGGAAGCAATGACTGGAAATTGCTAGATTTTGAAGAAAAAAATGAAAGCAAAACATATGAACATTTGAAACAATTGAATTCATCTATTATGATTTAGGGTTAATATTCTGGATTAATGAGAGGTTTACGATGTAAGTTTTAATAAATTGATCCCTTAGTTTCTAGCCTAACACCAAACCTTCCAACTAAGACTATCTACAAACCTATCCACTATTCTTAACTCTAAATGTACCAAATAAGCCAATACTAAACCAACCTGCTAATCCTAATTCCAAACGTACCTACTCACCCTATCGAAAATATTATGTAAAATAACGTTATACGAACATCGATGGAAATCTAACATAGGTGAAAATTTAATCACTTTTAGCCATTGAAAAAATCGCTCGTAATAGTTTACCATGAGCAGCAGCAATAACGTCTCAGTAGATTATCTCCCTTTTCAAAAGTCGGCATTTTCTTTAATCTTACCTATTCCAAACAATACCCAAAATCTCAACTATGTGTCAGTACAATTAGCCATATTCGATTCTTCGACTCTGCGGTATTGATTTTTTTTTCTGAAACGGAAAACTGTTCTTTTTTTTTTTTTACTAGCACATGTGTAATATAAACTTGTAAAATCAGTCGCAGAGCAGAGAATTTGTTCTGCGTAGAATTGAGAAGACAGGTTAACTTAGTCCAAAATAACATGCTTGCCTTTTTTTAGAGTATTTCCATTCGATGTCTTTGGTTAATCGATTTCATGGCAACACTGAAATTTCTGTGGTGTCTATGGGCAAAATGACGACTCGATGGTAAGTCAAATAAAAATAAAAAATCACCCCCATCTCACCCTCCGAAAAAAAAGAAAAAGAAATAAAAACAGGCCTGGTTAGTCACTCAATACAAAACCGTCAAGTGAATAATGTATTTTGGCAACATACTGTGTTAGGGGATGATCAATTAAAAAAAATCGAGAAAAAAGAGGTGATCAATGAATGAGTAACTTGTATCGTATTTTGTTGGGCAGTGAACACTAAAAAAAAATTTTTGAATTTTGAATTTAAAAAACATGCCACCGGGCACTGAACAAGAGATCAATCTAGCATAAACTTACATTGCAAATTGAACTTATCTAATTAAACCT
>OY735230.1:37295502-37315502 GCA_963457665.1 Thysanoteuthis rhombus
TGCCATCACTATATTCCCTGACTTTGCTGAACAACGTTCTGAGCTCTCCCTGTTCTTCGCAAATAGTTCTATGTCGTCCATGTACATTAGGTGGTTGACTTTCCTCTTTGTTTTGGAGAATTGGTATCCTTTGTTGTTTTCCAGGATTCTTTTGAATGGTATCATAGTTAGAACAAATAGTAATGAAGACAGAGAGTCTCCCTGGAAGATTCCTCTTTTTATATTTACCTCTGCCAAGTTTTCTCCGGTGGCTGTCATGTCTACTTTCCAGTTTTTCATAGAGTTGGCTCTAAATCTTACTACTACTACTACTACTAATACTACCACTGCTACTACTACTACTACTACTACTACTACTACTACTACTACTACTACAGTTATCATTCGTGACAAATGATCGATAAGGCCCTGGTTGTTGATATTCTACAAGATAAAGAAAAACTTGTTTTTATTTTTTAGATCCGAATTTTTGATGAAAGGGATGTACTATGTATAGGAAATTTTCAGTTTTGTTTCAATATACTCACATTATCATATTTAAAAAATAACAGAACCGTCATCTTTTCTCTTTTCTTTTCTTTTCTCTTTATTATTACTGTTATTTGAACGCACCTCGACTATGCAAGTTCAATTTATTTCCCTTAATAAGGAGAAAGACATAGATGAATGTGCACTAATTTCGTATAATATTTCAATGAACCCCCAAATCGACCCCCCAAAGAAAACAAAAAAGCAAAAAACAAAAGAAAAAACAAGCAAAAAAAAAACTCTTAAAAAAAACCCCCAAAACTCCTCCACCCCTACTGCCTCGACCGGGGCTCGACTGGCCATAAAAACAAACAAATCAAATGTTAGATTAGATTGAAGACCGACACATCCGATTAGCAAATTCTTGCTGGGAGACGGACATGAAATATTTAGCAAAGAAAGGTGAAAATTTTCAAACTTTTCCAACTGCCAAAATGAAGTCTCCAGAACGGCTATGCTGCTGCAAAATTGGATGAGTACTATTGAACTTTCTGTATTTGTTTATTCATTTTCTCATTGTTAATGATATTCTCCACCATATTCTTCAATGGCTTGTTCATTCATCCAGCTCTGTATCGTTGATTGTAACACCCCCTGCCCCCAAACTTCTATTAAAATACAAACTAAAATGTAGAGCTACTTAGCAACTACCAAATATGACGGATTAAATGTACTTAGAAAGGCTACAAGTATTGAAGCTACCAGCATTAAGTTATCGTCTTATCAATAACATGATAGAGTTGTTTAAGATCGTATCAGGGTTATATGACAAATCAACAGTGGACTTTATTCGTATACGAAAGGACTCGATAGATCGCTCGAGTCCAAGGATACATAATATGAAACTTTCCCTAGTATTTGCACGGACTGTGATAAAACAAAACCCTCTTTCTGTCCGATCAGCAAATGCGCAGAACTCTAATTTATGAAGCGGAAATTAAAATAACTACCAGAAGTTACAAAAGCTGGAAAGAGTTTGAAATCTAGACGTCCAGTTGAGAAGATCCATCAAAAATCCAAGTGAAAATGATCTTTGATTATTATTTTAACTATTAAATTGATTGTAAAGAGACTAAGATATGATTTGAGTGCTGTAAGTGTGGAAAGCGAGAGGAGTAATAATAATTGAGGAAGATTTACCGACTGAACCATTATTTGTTGGATGGACATTAATGAGAGGTTTGATAGATCAATTGAGCGGACCAATATGAATCAGGTTAAGAAACGACTGGAAAAGCTAGACATTATATTTGCTAAGGACAATTTTATTAGCTTGCACGCGTCATTCAGTGACAAAACCCAGAGCGTACGACATTTTCTCTCTTTATCTTATGGTGTTAGGAACTACTTAAGTTGAAGGGTAGAAATTTCCTTCATTACAATTCCTTTCATCAGAATTCTCACTAACTTACAACTTACAACTTCATCACAGGATGCTGACCCCAGAGTTAACTCTCACTAACTCTTGTTCGCCGAACGGACCAACCTACGAGTGAACACTCACTAACACCTTAGAATCATCGTGACCTATTATTACCTCTTTGTCTCACTGAAATTTTGAAAAGACAATGAGCCTATTCATTTGTTATTCTTTCAAAATTTCTTCTTCTTTTGCTTCTTGTTCTTCATCTTCTTCTTCTTTTTCATCATTATCCTCTACTACTACTACGACTACTACTACTACTACTACTACTACTACTACGACTACTATACATACTACTGCTGCTACTACTACGTTTTTTTATTTTTCCCTTCCTCTTTTCTCCAATGAATATGACATTTCCAAGTAAGAGGGTAGAAACTTTCGTTCTAACGCAATTTCGATGGCTCATCGTCGACAATAGGAAGTAGGAAAGCAGTTACCCCACCAGCCAGAAATTGCCCGTGTGTAATGTATTGTTGCATAAGTGTCTTATGACAAGATGAGGAATGAATGTCCATTTGTCAAGATTTTCGAATTAATAAAGAAACTTTTCAAGATGTCATTAGTTAACCTACACGAAGTAGCGCTGCGTTTGACACTATGACAGGAGCGTGTTATGTCACCATAATATATAGCAACGAAAACATCCTTACGAATATATATATATATATATATATATATATATATATATATATATATATATATGTATGCTTTGTCTGTGGATGACTCAATTTTTTAAAATAGTTTTTTATTCCTAGTATATATATATATATATATATATATATATATATATGTACAAATATATATGTATATATATATATATATATATATATATATATATATATATATATATATATTTATAATGTAATATACAAATATATATATATATATATATATATATATATATATATATATATATATATATATATATATATATATATATATAATGAATTCCGACTGAGAATTATTACAGCTAATCTTCATTGTATATCTTATGCCAAATAGGTGGAATCGCCTGATAGGCGAAATATACTTATTATTGTTGAAAAGAAGACTAAAATTCCACCAATTAAGCAATTTTGTCGATTTGTTGTAATATATATAGTAAAAGATGATAACATAAATTCTGTTAGTTTGAGGAACCACTTGTTAGTCTCTCAGATATAATTTCAAATCACAGTAGGGAAATATGAATTTTATACGGAGGTTTAAATTGATGTGACGGGATAGACAATGAGGAGTTTACTCTCCTAAATTAGGTGAGGGTTGTCCTTGTTCTTATGAGAGTAGAAAAACTAAAAAAAAGTAGAAAGTCAACCCTAGCTTCTGGTTTGGACTTGGATTTTAAAAGTTTAACAAGTAATGTATGGTCAAAATGTGATGTTATGAACCAGAAGCTAGAGTGCAAGAAAAAGACTTCAGCATAACCATAACATCAAAACTCAAAATCCATGACCCGACATACAGAAATTACTGAAAAAGCTACAAAAATAACTGAAATGATCAAAAACTGATTCTAGTTCCTTGATATAAGAACATTTAGAATATCAAACATAGCATACATAAGACTATAGTTAGAATATGCAGTGCAAGCATGGTTCCCACATTGCAAAAACGATATAAAAGAATTAGAAAACATCCAGAGAAGTGCATCACAACTTGTTCCAGAACTGAAAAAAAAACCCTTCTTCTACACCATGAAAGATTGAAACAAACAACATTAGAAGAAAGGAGATACAAACATCTAAAAAGATAAAAGGTATTGGCAACACTCCAACTAAAATAATCTTTATAATGAATAAAAGAAAAAACACGAAAAGAACGTTGCAGGAAAAAAATGAATCTGATAATTACACAACAAAAAAGGCAGCAAGAAATTAAACATATTTTTTTTAAAAAAGACAAAAACATCTCTCAAACAACAGAGCGAGGTACAAGCATAGATATATGCAATACCTTCACCCACTGTATTTCTTATCTTATCTGTGTAAAACAACGGAACGATACATTGAGAAGATAATGCCGATCAAAGCAAAACGAGTGTCAAAAGAGAGGACAGGAGGTGAACAAGACAGGCTAACCCTAGACACAGTGACAAATCGAAAGATCAAAAAGAAACAGGAAACAAAACGAAACCAGAGACAACACGAAATAAACGGAAACAGAGATATACAAACCCAACCAACAAGAGACAAAGCAATAGAAAGCATAAACAAGAAATAAAACAAATAGTTCCTCCACGCTGGCTACGGCTCCAGATCTCATATCAAATATCACGTTATTACTTATTCGGCTATATAAATTAGACGTAGAGACAACCAGCAGCAGAAGTGGCGTCATTCACCCTACCCTGTGCATAACTAGGGAGAGAAATGGATTCATGCCTTCCCTAAGGAAACTAATGAAAGCAAACACAATGAGTCCAATCTTCGAGCTGTTACCCGCTCTGCTACCTCACACACCCCTTGTTAGAATTTTCTGTTATTCAAGACAACGGAACGAGGAACATGAAGAAACGTAAAGCTGTAAAAACCCAATTAGCAAAGTGACAAAACAATAGAAAGCAAAAGCAAGAATAGGCAAGAGATTGAACGATAAAACGTGAAACGAGAGACAAAAAAATAGAATCAAAGATAAATAAAAGTCGGTGAGACAAAACAGCACCAGCGAAGAGACAAATAGAAAAAAAACAAAAGACAATCTAAAAATCATAAATAATGAATTTACACCCGAGGTAAGCAACTCAAGCCCCGCAAGTCAAATACGGCCTGCAAAGGGATAATCAGACGACGTGCTCAAGACAGGATCATGTTTAACATCACATGGGGGAATTACTAGGCAGCACATCGTATTAGAGAAAAAAAAGGGTGTTAGAAATATCATAGAATCCACCAGGAAACCAAAATAGCAATAGGCAGGCCATGTTGCAAGAAAGTCAGACATCACGACTCACAACATGTATCCTTAGAGATAATATATGGAATTGACTTCCTTGGTTAATAATAAATGATTCTCTAGCATCTCTCATTCATTGAATTCGAATATATATAATATAAATCATACATATAAAAGCCCTATTCTATTGGTAATATTTTCATTAATTCGTTACCACTGACAATGCCTTTGTTCCTGGTTTTCAGTTTGCAGATTGAGTTGCAAATATGCAAAATTAAATCTTAGCTCAAAATTTCAAAGTTCGATCATTTTTTTTTCTTTTCTCCGGAAATATTCATTTTATCATTGTAGAAGATGACCGTACCATAATAATACAGGGACACTGACATGATATGCGTGAAAAACTGAAAGTCATTCCCTTTTATTTTTTGCCATCAATTTTTATTATTTAAGCTCTTATCACCAAATTCTGAAATCTTTCATATCATCAATTCTTTAAGATATGTCATTTTTATCATTATTTCAAAAACATGTTACTATTTGATAAAAAAATTGACCAATTTTGCCTCAACAAATACTTTTCAAATTTATTCAGATAACCATCAAAAAAGTATCAGAGGAGATAAAATTAATTTTCTACAAAGCAAGTAAAAATGGTTCGTGTTGCATGAAAACTGCTGATCAGAAGATAAATCAGAACAACTTGAAATCATCAGAAGTTCTCAAAAAACAATCGCCTAATTCAGATTCATTTTTGATAAAAGGTAGAATATTATTAAAATGACTGAATTTTTGAGATGAGGTATTACTATTACTTCCATTGATATTCGGACCATCCTCATCTTGGTTGTTTTTCATACAACGTTTCGGCCGTTGCACTCTACGGCCTTCGTCAGGTATCATCTGGTAGATGTTGGGAAGTAACGAACCGAACCCTTTATTTATCATATATTGACCGTACTACCCTCTTAGCATTAGTAGTATTGTTGTACTGTCTCAGACTAGGATCGAACCCCATGGACACATAGCGCAGTGGTTTCAGCATCAGACATATTACTGTAAAGTAATCTGATGGTTCTAGGTTCGAACCCCGTGGACACATAGCGCAGTGGTTACAGCATCAGACAAATTACTGTAAAGTAATCTGATGGTTCTAGGTTCGATCCTAGTGTAAGACAATATAACAATACTACTAATGCTAAGAGGGGAGTACAGTCAATATACCCCCGTCGGATAAATAAAGGGTTCGGTTCGTTACTTCCCCACATCTACCAGATGATACCTGACGCAGGCCGTAGAGTGCAACGGCCGAAACGTTGTATGAAAAACAACCAAGATGAGGATGGTCCGAATATCAATAGAAATATTATCAAAATCATCAATATAGAGAAAGAAGAATAACATTTAGTATTTTACGCATATCTCTTCTGGACCCCTATATTATCATAGTACTAAGATGACTAAAACTAAGCTTGCCTACCTATACCGGGTTAAAGATGTAACTGTTACTATTGCTTGATTTTTTCCACCCCTTCACAAGAATGTTGCTATTATGAGAGCTACTGAATATTGTGACACACAGATAATTACATAAACAGTCTGTTATATACTAATTTACGAAGAGATCATTGGTCCCCAAACTTCATTGTATAACGCCACACTAAAAATGTGCTTAACTCTTTACTCCGTTAAAATATTGGTATTAAGCCATTGTTACAGTTTGAAACTTTATGTATATCCGTATGTCTATGTCTATCCGTATGTATGTAATCGCCTACCAAAAAAATACTTGATATAAATCCAAGATTTTTCCCAGTGGATACGGATTTGATCCCTACGAAGTGTTTTTTAGCAAATAAGATCTTAAAATCACCCTTCAATATGTTTTTAGAAGGTTTCAAATAAAGGTGTGGGCTCTATTTACATGATTATTCGTCAATGATGAAAAAAATTAATAACGTAAAAAAAGAATATTTTTATTCCTTTTTTTCTCTAGTCAGTCCTCAGAGATTAAAAATATATCGTAGACTGTGTTCTTTATTCAGAAAGGAGAAGAAACACTTTTTCAACTTATCTCATATTGCTATGTTTATTGATGGTAAATGGATACCCCGAATAGTGATGTCTTTACTTGAGCATGTTTTGATGTTGTACGGTCAAGGTACATTTTCCAAGACACGGATCTGGGGATCAGAGGTCATGTCTATCACATGGAGGGAACTATTATTTTTCACTCTCAGGGATCGAAACTGATAACGAACTTTCATTTTTCATTAGGAATCTAGGGGAAATTTCTTTTTTTTTTCTTCTTGTTGGGGTCGAAATGGGAGAGGGAGATTTTTTTCTCTTCCTCTTTTTTCTTTCTCTTTTTTCTCGAGTTTTTTTCCTTCACTTCTAGTAGTCAAAGAGAAAGAGAAATAAAGCGAAAGAAAGAGGACAGTAGAGAGAGAGAGAAAGACAGGAAAAGAAAGAAAACAGAAGAAAGAGAGAAAGAAAGATCAAATGAAAAGTTCAGAGAGAAAGAAGGCGAGAGAGGGAGATAGAGAGACAATACAGAGAGAGAGAGAGAGAGAGAGAGAGAGAGAGAGATACACCCATACAGAGACACAGACAGATTAAATTTCTCACGTCATCAATAATTCAACTGGCTAATAATGATATATTTGAATCATTTATTTTTTTCAATGGTAAGTCCAGGTGATTAATCACGAGAAAGAATTATTTCTTTCATGATACGTTTTACTACATATTTTTTACTATCACTAATTTCCACTTATATCGGTCAAAATCAAAATCTCACTAATAAGGTTAAAAAAATTCGTCCTTTTCACTTCAGGAGAGAAAATGGAGGAGAAATTCCCTTTTTCTACTTTTGGGGGTCCAACGTTGATTTCCTTCCATTTTCAGAAGGTCAAATCGAAGGGATTCTTTTTTTCACTTTTATGGGCCGAAATCCAAGGGAAATTTTATACTTTCAGCTGTTAAAATGGGGTGAGGGTGCGTGAGATTATTTTCACTTCTAGAGATCGAAATCGAGGGGTAGATTTTTTTTCCACTTTTATGGGCCGAAATCCAAGGGATTTTTTTTCTTTTACTTTTAGCGGTGAAAATAAGGTGAGGGTAAGTGAGATTATTTTCACTTTTAGGGGTCAAAATCGAGGGGAAGATTTTTCCACACTTTAAAGAGGTGGAATCGAAGGGAATTTTCTTTCAATCTTAGGGGCCAAATCGAAAAGAATTTCTGGTTTTACTTGTAGAGCTCCAAAGTAAGGGATTTCTTTTCTTTTGAGCGTCGAAATTGAGGTGAAGATTTTGTTTCTCTTTTAAGGGACAGATTCCCAAGGAATTCTCTTTTACGTTTGTGTCCAAAATAGAGGGGAATAATTTTTCTTTACTCTTCGAGCTCAAAATCAAAGATTGTGATAATTGAAAGCGATCATTTTTTTCATTTCTGAAATCAAAAATCAAGAAGAAAATTCTAAATTGTGGGGAGAATTTTTTTTCTTATTTTTATTGATCAAAATCAAGAGAGCATTTACTTTTATTTTATGGGCTCAAAATAAAGTGGGACGCCTTCTCTGTTTTTGACATTAACCCTCACCCCTTTTCAACATCAACTTCCAGCTCCCTTTTTTAGCATTTGCTTAACTTTTTGATATTGACCTCTTTTTAACAGAACCGACTTCTTAACAATAGCCCCATTCTCTTTATATTACGTTCCTTTTTCTTAACATTATGCCCCAATTTTAACATGATACTCTTTAAACTTTCTACAATTTTTTACATCAGACCTCTATTTTTTTACTCCAGCCTCCCTTTTTTTTGTAGAGATTAACCCACTTAGTATCGACGTTTTTAACTCTGGCCCTACGGCTCTTTTTATCTAATTATTAACTCCTTTTTTTTACGTTAGTCAATCCTTTTTACATTAGTCCGACCCCTTTTTCATATCAACCTAATTACAACAGTCAAATTAAGCTCTATTAAATTTCCATCTATCTATTTTTTACTTACTCATTTTATTTTTCATGTTTTTTATTTTTTATTCTAACTATTTTATTTTTATTTTTTGACAGCAATTTACTTAAAATTTAAGTATTCAGTCTAGAATATAAAATCTAGTGCCGAGTGAATTATATTTCCAAATAGACTATCTGTACAATGATCACACAAACACATATACGCACAAGGAAACACACACACACACACACACACACACACACACACACATATATATATATATATATATATATATATATATATATATATATATATATATATATATATATATGTATATATATAAGGAATTATCAGGAAGTAAATATATCGTTTAATTCAGTTATACACCGTCCATTTCTTGATAAGTCAGGAGCAGAGCATCAGCGTCTGGATCCGGAGCAAAGGTTTCGGACCTCATCTAGCGTTATTGGAAGGGATATCGAATCTAGTGCCACACTGAAGAACGAAACACCTGTCAGTGGATGGCACAATTATTTATCATAAATATATATATACATACATATATATATATATATATATATATATATATATATATATATATATATATATATATATATACATATACATATATATACATATACATATATATATATATATATATATATATATATATATATATATATATATACATATACATATATATATATATATATATTGTGCAGATGTAGGGGATATCTTTATTATTGAGATACCTAATGCATTTCGCATTTGAAAGCTTCATAAGAGGTACGACCGAGACTTATATCAGAAGCAAAATATATTTTATTTATTTTTGTTCTGTATTTTCGTTAGTATCTTTTTTGGAAATAGCGTTTCAATTACTGTCGATGTACCGTAAAAATGAAAGGAATTAGCCGGAAACATTTCAGTAGACAATGAAAGCTTTTGTATTCGTTTACTGATAGACATAATCATCACCCCCTCTCGTTTCATCACCCGCCCCGAAAGATGGGGATCTCACAAAATCTAGTGATGAAACCTCTAGATTGGCAAGTCGGTGGCAGAAGCGGGACAGACATAATACCCGTACTGGGCAAGTGGCCAGGAGGGCTTCTCGCATCTGGGATTTTTGGAACCTGTGTAAATAAATTACCGGGTTCATTGAAGCATTGAGCTATCAGATTACACCAAAGTCAAATCTTTGATTCTGACATTCCAACGAATCGATACACGCGTGCGCACACTCAAGATCATACCAAGACACGCATGCGCACATACACACAGATTACATCAAAATCACATCAAATTCAAGACTTGCAGTACGTTTAGCCGTTGGGATAAAATATTACGAGTCACTCTTGTAAGATAGTTGGGGCACACTATTTTGTCGCGGTACACAGTTTGAGAATCATTGACTCGAGGGAAGCAACGATCTTCCACAAAACAGAATCCTGTACAATGAAAATAATTCAAAGGAATGTGTACGAAATTTTGAGGCATTTTTTCTCGTCTTAATACTTTTAGGAATTCCTTTATAATGCTTCTTATGCTTGAGCGTGTCTTTGTCCGAAAAGTAAATGGTTCAGCAAGATTTGGAAAAAGAGCGCTTTGTCTATATACATCTTTATTTGTGTGTATACCTCGATTCGTTGGAATGTCAAAATTCAAAATGTGTATCTGTGTGTGAGAGTGCGATTACGTGCATGCGTATGTCTGTGTGTGTTTGTGTCTGTGTATGTCTTGGTATGTGATTATGAGTGTGTGTCTCTTCCTCTTCGTTTGTGTGTGTGAGTGAATGTGTATGTTTATATGTGTATCTATATGTCTGTGTGTACGTGTGTGTGCATGTGCTTGTCTTTGTTTGCGTGTGTCTCGATTCGTTGGAATGTCAGAATCCAAGATCTGATTTTAATGTAATCTGTGAGTGTGCGTACTTTGATTTCGTGTGTGTTGGTATGTTCTTCAGTGTGTGTGTGTGTCGATTATTTGGAATGTCAGAATTCAAGATTTGATTTTGATGTAATCTGTATGTATGCACACGTGTGTGTCTTGGTATGTTCTTGAGTATGTGTGTGTGTGTGTGTGTGTGGATTCGTTGGAATGTCAGAATTCAAGATTTGATTTTGGTGTAATCTGATAACTCAACGCTTCAATAAACCCGGTAATTTATTTACACAGGTTCCAAAAATCCAGGATGCGAGAAGCCCTCCTGACCGCATTCCTTATTTGCAGATTTCAAACCCACACGTTTGTTCCAGAAGGCCCAACACGCCAAAGATTACTTAATAAAATTCTTTGATGGCCGGCCAACATAATTTGGTTCCCGAGATCGTTCTCAAAGGACTATGCAGGTTTGGGTTATTCGTTTTTGGTATCCTTTCTATTTCTTTTCAAAATATTCTCAAACTTCCTTCCCTTCCTCTTTCTTTTTTCTCCTTCTCCCCATTTTTTTAACTCTTTATGTTCTAACAGTACCTCTAAGTACCACATGTTTTTTTTTCTTTTGTCGAATATTTTGAGACGTACTTGGTAAAACTTGTAAGTCCGATTCTTATTTCAATAAAAGATACTTTATCTAAATATTTCTTCAACGTTCAAAGTTAGCTTTCTTTACATGGTATAGATATAGATTTGATAAATATTAAGAATCGGTCTAGGCTGGCTAGCTTTCGGTAGAGCAAGCTCAACCTTCAAGAACGAGAAGGTCCCATATGTCCTAAAAAGAAGGATACACAACCAATACATCCTCTCGATAGTCACCAATGGAGCTGGAAGATGGAACCCGACCAAAAGATTAATACCCAGATTGAGAAACACGCGACGTATAAAAGAGAGGAGCATGCTCAGTATCACGTGGGAAGGATCACATGACAGCAGAGCATATCAGAGGAAAAACAGGAGTCAGAGATGTCGTAGAGTCCAATAGAAAACTGGAATAGCAATGGGCTTGTCATGTTACAAAAATGTCAGAAAACCACTTGACATAACGACTCACAACGTGGATACCCAGAAAGTATATCGCAAAAAATAAGATATTACGACAAACTATTCAGCAAATATCGGCTCCACGGTGCCCGAGATAGAGAGGTCTTGCGTCTCTTTTGGAAAGTATCTGCCCAACGACGGATGCTGGAAGGCTGCTGTTGCTGCTGAAGATGATGATGATGATGATGATGACAAATCTTTTTTTTTAATTTAAAAATCAGTACATAAAGAATTAACTATTCTCTTTCCATCATTCCTTTCTCAATCCCTTTTTTGTTTTCTTTCTGTCATTTACTTTCTTTTCTTTTGTATTCCTGTTTACCTTTCGCTTATATCCTTTTCTTTCTTTCTCTCTTTTTTCTCTCTTTCTTCTCTCAACTTTTCTATCCCCTTTTCTCTCTTTCTTCACTTTCTTCTATTCTTCACAATTTCTTTCTTTCCCGTTCATCGTTTGTCTCAGATTCCCTTTCTGTCTTTTTCCTTCTATCTATCGACATATATTTTTTCCTTTTTCTTATTCTTCTTTCCCTCTATCTCTCCTTCTCTTCATTTGTTTTTCCTTCATTCTTCCTTTCTTTCTTCTGTCTGTTTTTATGTTCCCTTTTCTTCCTTTCTGTCTTCTTTTTTAAATTTATTTCCACCCTTCTTTGTTCTTTGTCCCCTTTTTTAAACTGTTTAATCTTACTTTCTCCTGTTCTTTTCTTTCTTTCTTTCTTTCACCCTTCCTCTCTTTCTCCCTTTCTTTCGTCCACATGCCCCTTTTCCTCATCATGTTCTCTCCCTTTTTTCTTTTTCTCGTTGCATCTCGTTTCTTGTTACAGCTACGACTAAAGACAAATATAGAGCACTAGTGCCTATTAGTTTTACTTCAATGACAGAAGGGTCAATGTTACATCAAAAAGGGTGGCGAAAAAAAATTGTCTCATAACAAGGGGGTCATAAATGAAACGAGTTTCAGAAGCTCTGTTCTACAGCCTCTGACGCCAAGTTCATTTTTTTACCCTAAAGATACAAAGAAATCAAAATAAGTTGTGCATCAACATTCAGTTATCTCGTTTTGTGTTATTCAAAGGTGTGTTTGTGATGTGGGTACATCGGGAAGGTCAGGTAGATTCCATCAATATTCTACAAACCTTTTTTTAGGATCAGTTTCTTTGATTTTTACTGCCTGTATCACAACGTTCCGGGCGCTCTACATCCCAGCCTCTTTTTTCTTTGAATTCCTGAAACTAGGTGTTGTGGATATCGAATAATGATTCGTTAAGGCCAACTTCAACTTGTTTACTGTTTATTTTCAAACGCACCGTTTGTCGTACACGCTGGCCTTCCTCAGATGTCTAAATCATTTTCTAACCTCACAAAAATGTCGAACGGGACCTTTTTTTGTCCAATGGTGTGTGGTCTATCAATAAATATTTCTTTGAAACTATGATATAGCTTTCCTTGATGTACAGATAACTCTTACAGAGAATGGTGTCTAGACATCCAAGTTCAATGACTGGTCTTCGATCCCTACCATTCACAGAGTTCTGAAAAGAGATCTTCCGTTGTCTATTATTCTGAATAACAAGCACTAGTGGCAACCCAGACACATACCAACGAGAAATAATCACCATAATGGACACCCCCAAAGAAAATAACAACAATAGCCGATTGAGATGTTAACAGACTGAAATATATAGATATATAGATAAATCGATATATATATATATATATATATATTAACAGACTGCGGAAGATAGATGAACAGATAGGTATATGTGAACAGTGACGCGGGTAGATAAATAAATAGATATGGACAGACTGGGATAGAGAAATAGATAAATATTAAAAGAAATAGATTCATAGATAGATAGATAGATAGATAGATAGATAGATAGATAGATTACACGATATTGAATTGAAATCTTCTAAATATCTAAATTTACGTTGCATTCTTTTGAGTGGAACTGAAAATGAAAATATTCTCACGGCCTGTTGGCTTCCATCAGATCTGGAGAGGAAACCAAGTTTACTCAACTGCAGAGGTCTAAACATGCTGTATATTGGAACAGTTCCAAATTATAGGTTCGCCTCGAATCCTAGTGTGGCCATACCATAGATTATTAGATAGATATGAACTAACAGATATAAACAAATAGATAGATAAATAGATGGATAGATAGATTGAGAGATAGATAGATAGATAGATAGATAGATAGATAGATAGATAGATAGACAGACAGATAGATAGATAGATAGATAGATAGATAGATATAAACGTAAATAGATAGATAGATAGATGGATATGAACGTAGATAGATAGATAGATAGATAGATAGATAGATAGGAACATATTGAGATAGATAGATAGATATTAACAGACTCCGATAGATAGATAGATAGATAGATAGATAGATAGATAGATAGATAGGAACATATTGAGATAGATAGATAGATATTAGCAGACTGTGATTGATAGATAGATAGATAGATAGATAGATAGATAGATAGATATGAACATATTGAGATAGATAGATAGATATTAACAGACTGCGATAGATAGATAGATAGATAGATAGATAGATAGATAGATAGGAACATATTGAGATAGATAGATAAATAGATATTAACAGACTGCGATAGATAGATAGACAGATAGATGGATAGATAGATAGATAGATGGATGGATGGATAGATATCAACAGACTGCGACAGATAGATAGATAGATAGATAGATAGATAGATAGATAGATAGATAGATAGAGATTCTTTGGAGAGAGAAGGCAGGGAGAGACGATGAAAGATTTGTTTCCTCGATTTCAGAGGTCTGAACACGCTTTATATTGGAATGGTTCCAAAATTATAGGTTTGCCTCGACTGGCAGAGTGGTCATAATATAAATTCTGCGTAGGAAGACATACGTTCGTAATGCGCAAATAATAATAGGCAAAGTAGACATTGAGTATGCATGTGCTTGCATTTGAAGCCGTTCCATCTGCAGTGTTTCAGCGCTTACTGCATGAATGGAGAATGAGTCGATGAAATTGCGAATTCCCTGTTGGATTAACAGGCGTGCGTTTGCGAAACCAAGTGGCCAAGCAGTTAACTGCATAGTGCAACGATTTTCAATCAATGTGCCACGGAACATCAGTGTGCCGTAATGCACTAGTGTGCCGCCAATACTGTTGCCGATTTAGAGATTTTCGAGCGCGTTTTTTATCTTGGTAGCGCGAAAATTAGACATCCAGCGCTGATTTTAGCCATTTTTAACCTTATTTTAGAGCCATTTTTAGCAATCTCCTAGCAATTTAGGGCTGATATAGCCATGCTCAGCACCTAAAATAGCCACAATCGGCTGACTATTTTTTGGCGCTTTTTCGAGGTCGATTTAGCACGGAAAATTTGTTTGAATTGGCAGTACGGACCGCGGAGCATCTACAGGTGTGCTGCAGGATATTTGAGAAGAGTTCGCCCTCTTTCAAACACGGAACGTGGGACAAGGTTTCCGTTATGGATACAAAAATAACATTTGAATACGTTTTAGCAATAATGTAGCTTTTATGGAGCACTTTAGACTCATCTTTTTTTTAATGATTCAATAAATAAATACGTCGTCCATTAAATCTCCAAACGACAGGGTTGAACCCTCTCCTGGGTTCCGTTGTGAAGAACCAAGGATCTCGATTTTTTCTAAATGAATGGCACTTTTTATGTCATAATACTATATATGCACACGTAAAAAAGATATTTTGAAAACCACGACTAACAAAGTAATTTTGACAATATTAGTAATTCACTAGTTTGTTCAACTTATGAATACATCAATATCATTCATTTTTATCTTGAATGATCAAATCTATCCTTAAATACCGATGGTGTGCCTCGACCGTTCAAGCACCTAGTTCACTGCACTGCGAGACTGGAAAAAGGTTGGGAACCCCCGGCTCAGAAAATGGAATTGCGATCTGATTTAAAACTCTGACTGGAACACTTTGCGGTCAATTCGCACTAATGCCCTTGTGAAAGGTATGTATTCATTTCCTCTCTCCATCCAACACTTTTTGTACTTCACACCGCACACACTCGTAGAAGGCCTTTGTCCAACAAAAGACCTTAAAAGCTACCTTTTCTTGAAAAGTCGCCTCAAAAGGGTCTGCCCATAAAGGAGACAGGCACACATCTTATACATTTCAGCCTGTATTGGAATCCTGGAGACTTATTACACGTATTACAACTCTCTGCTGACAGTTGCCCCAAGCCATTAACTGCAGAAGATTGCATGAGTAACAGTTATCCATTGCAAGATAAAAGCCCCTGTCCCATTGTAAGATGATTCACTGTGAGTGAGCCATTGCAAAATAAAAGGTCCCGACTCACAGATAGAACTGAGTTGTCATCACAAAACAGAAGATTCCATTGAATTAGACGTACAGCTTCAATGATGGAAATCCCGTCATTCGCATTGACGATCTCTCTTCTCTTTATTTTCACTGAATATCTTTAATAGATCCTTCTGCAACTCATTAACATTATCCTGCATCGTCAATAACACTTGTAATAATTCCTGACCTCTGACAATCCCTTCTTCCTGATTTTCAAAACCTATATGTACATAAAAATTGATTTCTCATGAGTAGGAAAAAAAACAGGTCTGGCTCATCACTCATAGAAACAGTCATGCCAACATGCCGTATTGAGGTGATCAATAAAAAAATGGAAAAAGGACTGATCAATCGATAATTTACGTCTCTCGCCTCTTTGGGGGAAGTAATGACTGAAAAAGTCTTAATTTAAAAAGAAGAAAAACAGACGCAGACTAACTGATCAATATAGCATAAACTTATTCAGCAAATCGAATCTTCCCATCAAAAATAAACAACTGTAGGAATTTCAAAAGAAATTCCAGACATGATAGAGAACGGATGTTTAAATTTTCAGCCCTCTAGCTTATTGAAACTTATGTTGACAGTTTGGGCTGACGGTTTTTGATAAGTGATTAATTCCAAAACATCCTTCAATGCCTCTACTGAATCTGAATAGACAGCCGAAAAAGTTTTTTTATGTCTTTGGTAGCATTCAAAATGTATTCTTTATCATGAATTGCTATAATACTATAGCTTTGAACTGTGTGTGAGCATCCGTACTATATTTCGATTTATTTAGTGCATCCATTAGCAAGATATGTTCTGTATGTATCAGGAAAACATAAGAAGATTTGTAAAGGTGTTACTTAGTGCTAAACTGACATCAATAGAAAAAAGGTTACTTTGTGGTCTGGGAAAAACAAAAGCGTTGCTTAAAATGATGCTAATTGCTTTTCCACTTCACGCTATTATAATGTTTCTCGACTTGTATCTGAAACGAGGAGAGCTTCCCAAATCCTAGTCTTTTCCCTAGGAGCTTAGCGGAGTAGCATTGTGTAGCGTTTTTAAAGTCTTTGGTCTGCCTCGGAGGTTGATTGAACCACACCCTACCGAATGGGAGGCGAGCACCAGAACGCTGGGCCACGGTTATTTGCCATACTATTATAATCATAGCTTGGGCTTGAAAAGTAAATCCATGCCTTACTAAGGACATTACTTAGAAAACATGACGAACTACTTGAGCCGGAATTCGAACTCGGTTCGCCGATTTTAGATTCACATCGACTGAGGACTCTACCACTGATCCACAGTGATCTGTTCGATTTAGAGCGGAATTCCTTCTATTCTCAGAAAACCATTTTGGGACACAGTTGCCCCACTTCTTGGCTCCTGGTTCTTGGGAAAAGACTGTTTTCAAACGGCTAACTTCGTTCTTTGTTAGTTTTTCCTGATCATCAAAGCTTCATTCTATGGAAACATTATCCACTGGTTCGCATTGGTCAGTTGAAGTCAGATGAGGTCAATGGAAAACGTTTGACCTGGGGCGTTCGAAGCAGACATATGTTTGCAGCCTCGCTCCTCAATACAGTCACATTCTCAAACACACACAAACACAATCACATACGCTTGTGCATATGCTCACACAAATGCATATTGATAGATGTACACATACACTCTCACGTACCCACATTCATATGATCATACATGCATATACAGCAACACAAACACATGCACACACATACACATACACACGCACACTAACAAACATACACACATAGATACGTAAATACATGTGCAGAGCAGACATCTGTTTTCTGCCTTGCTCCTGCACCATACGCACACCATATTAAAATACTCACTCATTCGCGTACGCACAAGTTGACATACATACATACGCACACATTCATTTCCATACACTCATACTCACATACATACGCATCAATATACCCAAAGGTATACGTATACATACATACATATATAAACATGAATGCACATAGAGTCACTTTGAAATAAACACGCATATTCACATGCATATAGACACATGCACATGCATACACACATACATACATACGATTGAATGTAGCAATAGATCCACATACACACATACGGGTACACATACATACACATCCATACATATATACAAACTACGCACCTCTTGCCAGAGAAATAAATTATTTGAGGTTCGGCTTGGAAAAATCAATGCTAATTGGTCTTGCTGTGTAATCAGGCAGCAATTGGTATAGCTCAGTGGTAGTACCTCTGGTTCATGAATTACGAGGTCGTTTTGAATACCAGGGTTGCCACATATGTTTATCCGTACAAAACCATACTTGTATGGTCGTGGGACCAAATTAGGTAGCTCCAGTACCAAATTGATCAAATAACTAGAAATCCATCATCAGACCAAATTTCTTTTGGTCTTGAGACTAAATCAAGTAGCTTCAGTACAAAGAAAATCAAATAACTTAAAATCCATCCTCAGACCAAATTTCTTTTGGTCTTGAGACTAAATCATGTAGCTTCAGTAGAAAAAAAAAATCGAATAATTCAAAATCCATCAGCAGACTAAATTTGTATAGTCCTGGAACCAAATTAAGTAGCTTCAGTACCAAAATAATCAGATAACTTAAAATCCATTATCAGACCAAGTTTGTCTGATCTTGGGACCAAATAAAAAGCTTTGGTACCAAAATAATCAAATAACTTAGATTTGCAGAATACATGTAAAAAAAAAACAACATATTTCCAGATGTTTCCACACATCTCTATCAGACACTTATCAGTCGGTCGGTTACGTTTATGTAAACGACAGAATGAGGACGGAGGGTTATGTGTGACGTCATCGAAAGAATACATTATGAGCAATAGATAACCTATCAAGTATTCGTTTTTTAGTCTTCCCAAGTATTGTTTGCTATTCACAGCTAAAGCAGCATTCAAAAATAGCTAAAATCAGTTAAGCATTTCAATTCTCAGCTAACTTTGTAACTAATAATATTATACATATGAATTAAAGCCCACTTATCAAAAAAGGATTACCAAACCTTACTTATCTAGAACAAATCATCCATGAGATTTTTACAGTTACTTTACTTTAAACTTGATTGTTGTTTTTGGGGTTTTTTTTTTTTTTTGTTAATAATCATGTTTACTCCCTCAATTTCCTCTTCTTCGTCTCCCTGCAACTACTACCACGACTAGTAATGCAATTACTATTCCGTTTAGAATCTCTTTGAAATTGAAAATCATAAATATCGACGTAAGGATGGTGGACGCACTGTTGAACTCCTGTTTTTTTTATTTGTTGATCATGCATATTTGTGGTATTATATCATTAGCCTGTTCAGGATTGTTAGCATTTTTAAGCTTGAAGATAAAATGGATTACATTGGTCCCCGATCATTTTGCACCGCGGACCGGTTTGATATTGACAATACTCTTGCAAAAATGACAACGGCAGGTTAGAGGTGAGTGTCAAACACGACTGGAATATAGGAGATGTCAATTATGTCACTAATGAGTGGCCAGTACGTACTCTATTTAATTTCTAAAAGGCTTTATTCAAGGTTCAAGTTCGACAGAGAAAGTAATTAGGAGTGTGGAGAGCGGCAGTTAACTTATATTGTTTCATTTCGCAAAATCCAATCTCTTCCTCGCAGCCCGTTATAACCCGATTTTTTAATTGATCACCCTCAACAAAGTATGCTGTAACCAAAGACGTTGGTCATG
This sequence comes from Thysanoteuthis rhombus, assembly GCA_963457665.1. NCBI lineage: Eukaryota > Metazoa > Mollusca > Cephalopoda > Oegopsida > Thysanoteuthidae > Thysanoteuthis > Thysanoteuthis major. The sequence continues at coordinate 37,315,369 of OY735230.1, forward strand.
TGACTGTTTCTATTGAGCGACTTACCAGACCTGTTTATCTATTGTTCATACTTATTTGTGTCTTATCATACCATGTGTCATAACATAGTAGTTTTCGAACTTGTGAGCGTCCCATCAAATATATTAAAGATTAT
>OY735230.1:37320502-37430502 GCA_963457665.1 Thysanoteuthis rhombus
AATTACATTAATTACATTAACAGATATTGGGAAATAATTGACTGGAATTACATACATTTTTGGAAAAAGTTTTTTTCATATAATCATTGTTTGAAGCTGTATAGCTTCCTAGACTACACACACACACAGACAGACACACACACATATATATATTGTTTCATGTATATTTCATATATATATTGTGTGTGTGTGTGTGTTAGCGTGTGTGCGTCTATGTAGCCACTGTTTTTAGCCACATGCACAGGACTTTGATTCTCTCATCAAATATGGCCTCATCAAAGCAAACATACACATACACACACACATATATATATATGTGTGTATGTGTGTGTGTGCGTGTCTGTCTGTCTGTCTGTATGTCCGTGTTTATATGTGTGTGTGTATGTATGCGTGTGTGTCGGCCTGCCTGTGTGTCTGCCTGTCTTTGTTTGTGTGTGTGAGCATTGTTGTTGTTGTGGTAGTTGTGTTAGTGATTAGGCCAGAGTTGATTGATCCGCCATTGTATCTACCAAACAAAACTTGGATTCTCCGGCCAATGGCTGCTTTTATGGCAAACAAACAAACAAAAAAAAAAAAGGGTGATTAACGCACACTTTTAAAATGCCGACCAAAACCAACAAAAGCCGCAGCTTTTCATCTTCTGATTGGAGCTTTGGTTTTGGCCGTAAAAATCATGAACGAACGAAGGGGAATAAAAATAGACAAAAAAAAACTCCAACTAAAAGAATGATGATATCAAACGGCGAAGCGAAGAGGATAAAAATAAGGGGGATGCAGGAATACCTCAATTAGTGCGATTTGGATGAGTGCTGGTTTTGATGTAGTACGGTTCAAATATTGCTGTACAAATTAATTCATCATATGCGAAACGGTGACCGGCAAAATACGAGATGGTGTAACGAACGAGACAAATTAAGAAGGTGTAGTCTCAGCGACGCCCATGATAGAGAGATCTGGCGAATCTTGGGGAAAGTCTATGTCCAACGACGGCTGATAACAAAAAACTATAAGTCAAAATTAGTCATTAAACAGTGCGGCCTATTTGAGAACAAATTAACCCCACTAACCAATATATACCTATTTAGGGTCAGTAAAAGAGAGTGAGGTGCAGAATGGCCGAGCGGGTGGCAACACAGAGAATGGGCTCGGCGAGACGTGTTCAAACTACGACTGGGACATTTTTCGTTCGCTTTGCGCTTACATCCTTGGGAAAAACATGGATCCATCTCTGCCCCCACCCCACCCCGTAGCTATGGATGAAATAGTTCAGTTTGTGGACTAATGTTTCATAACGATTTGCAGGTGAAAAGATCTTCAGTTTTGTCCAGAAAGACAATGAACGTACGAATGAAAATAATAAAATTAGAGGAGAAAGACTGCAAATGAAAAAAGTGAAGAAGGGAGATGAACTGAACGACTTCAAACGGCAAAGCGGAAAGGGTTCTAGCCCCCGCCCCCAGGGTACGTCAGTGGTGTTTAGAGCGCGTTTCATTGCAACAGGGATAAGTATCTGCGGAGCGAAAATTGTAAAGATCATCTCCCACCACCTCTCAGTACAAAATCAAACAATAACAAACCCTGTATGGTGTGCTAGCAGTAGCACTCGCTAAACGCTTCCACACTGCATCGCCCGCAGAGATTCTTAATGATTTTTGTAAACTTGACGAATTTTCCATTTTAGAGTAAAAGTAAATAAAAGTTAAATAATATATCGTACCGAACATATTTTGCTCACATCTTTTTCAAAAGAGGAAGTCGACAAAGGAAATTATTTATTTTACAAAGCACGAGGCCATTACATCAAATATCAAGTGCGTCATGATTAAAATATAGGAAGTTTTTTTGAGTGAAAAAACACACCGTCTATCATCGGATCAATATTCTTCTCAGTGCGTTAATGGCATTTGGTAAAACATCAGGACATTGGCGTCTGCTGCCACTTTTCCAGGGGTGGGCAGAAGGATGATGTGTGTGTGGGTGGGAGATAGATCCGAATGTTCGTTATCAGGTAAGAGATTACAGTGTCTGGACTGTGATTTGTTCTAAGCTGTTACTTTTTGAAACCCAGCTTTTATTATATTCAAACTTTTGAACTGACTTGTCCACGCTGAGAAGGCCTGACCCAGTGGGAGGACAATGCTCATTTTGCACCCCCAGCGGACGCCCATGCGTAAGGAGATTGCTTTAGTTCGAATAGTTAATTGTCAGTTATATTTTATAGCTCTCGAGGTAGTGAATACTACTCAGCAGTCGATCAGATATTTTTTTTAAAGAGCCACTGCGTAACAATGTTCTGCTAGGGGCTGGGTATTCGCTTATTCATAGGAGCGTGTGGTCTCTCGTATTTGGGGAAACACTATATTTCGATCAAGTTGTGTTGATTTTATTTTATCTAAATCATCGTCAGCGATTCAACAGAACGATATCAATGAAACAACGTTAACCGAGGAACTGTTTCACAAAGAAAATTAGGAAGAGAGAAACATTCAAGGGGAGATAACTTGAAGCGACAAAAATTGAAGCGTAATCGTGAGACGGAGAAAAAAAGCTGCACACCGTGGCATACCATGTAGTAACAGCCAGCATGCTCTTATCGCAGATTACTGCAGAAGTGAGTTCGATCCTCATTGGGTGTCGTATACTTGTGTCCTTATGCTGCTCTAACCTAGACTTTGTATTTATTCCAGTACCTTCACAGAGGAGTAATGATTAATCTGTTTTTTTCGAATCATTCTTCATTAGGTTAAGACTATCATCAACGAGGCCTGCTTAACTTGGCTTGGTATATATTTTAACATAAACTTACATGGTAATCCTCCACTAAAATCTTATTTTGAAAGGAAGAATTTTTTTTCTAGAAAGGACTAAACGTTAACATTTCAGCCCTCTAGCTCAATCAAAATGGCTTGTATGCCCGATACATACATGAATAGCCATTCAGCCAAGCAGACCCACTTAAAATCTGAAGAAACCTTTGATCTTTATTATGGTTGATAGTTTCCAATCGATGGTTAGATTGTTTGATGGTATGACTCGGCGAAGAATCGAACCACAGCTTACTGGATCAGAGCCGAGCATTCGAACAGTGGGCCATTGTAATCGATCTTAGTTATTCTTTGCCATACCTTTTGTTTTCAAATACAGCTCCTGGTTTTTGCAAGGTCAAAATAGAGATTTGGAGTATCCTGACTGTCAAAGGCGCAGAAAATAGAATTGGCGGACCTAGTTCAAATTCCTGCAGAGGTTGTTCCTGTTTTCTTCCCATTAATACCATAGAAATGCGTGAATTTTCTTTCTGGACCCAAGCTCACCGAAGTTAGTTGGCTGACTATAGAGGAATACCAGGTGCAATAAGCAGAACGAAACTTCGACTGTCCGGGCGAGCCGGAAGTGATTCCTATCTACCGGTGGATAGCTAACCCAGTGACACCCCTGATGAGGGTATTAGCAGAGAAAGACGACGATGAAGCTTTTTAACACCTTGAAAGGAGGGTCTATCTGGAAATTCTATGGCATGCTAGTTGCCTTGGCTGTCTCAGTCCACCAATGTATTGAAGAAGGACATATGCGTGAGTTGATCTACACAAAAAAACAACGGAAAAGGCCAACGAAAGCATGGTCAAACGCAAGTCGTTTGCACAGTTTTCAGTATTCCATTGTTCCAACTCAATCATATATGTTTTATGATCCTTTTGAGAAAGTTTGCTGCATTCGCTCATGATAGGACAATTTATCATTTATAACCAGTTAATCCCTGTAAAAAAAATCACGGATACTCAGATATCCCTGTTATCCTTGAATAAGAAAATGGCGTAAAGCCGAGAGGCAATCACCATTAATCAAAATTGAAAAAAATTGTGATCGTTCCGAAACCTCAAAAATGTCGAGAATTATATGCCAGGCTGGGTCATTTAGGGTTGTGGGGATGGAAGGTACAGGAGACTGGGTGTCGAAGAGTGAGAGAGAGACATTGAGAAAGAGGGTGTTCGCTGGCTCTATAATGGTTCGCTGAATAACAAAAGCACAATACTAAACTCGCTTTTTGCCCTTCCTGAGAGAAAGTGTGAAGCAAACTTCAGAAATGCGAAGTTCACATGTATTTGAATTGCAGTAGATGATCTTTTTCAAAACTCCAAACCTCGTTCCAGTAGGACCGTTCATTGTTTGATTCAGGGAGGGGTAGAACATATTTCTATCTAGAAACTTGTTACTTTAGAGTGGAAGAGTCCAATATAACCTCCCTATCACTCTATTCATTTTGTAAGTAAAATAGCAAAATTGTTTCCTTTCAATGGGAAAGTGCATGATCACAGAAAGAAAAAGAAGAAAATCATACTGTTTGTTATACAAGTAGATTGTGGTATGTTTTTTTAGACTGGCAGCTTATACGTTCCACTCAGTGAAGTGAAATCGGAAGCTTTCCAACTTCTCTGAATCAGTAAAAAGCGTGGACTTAGGAATGTGAGACACACAATTTGTATCGATTTGGGATTTCGGTTCGAAAGAAATACTTCTGAATCCACGGAATCGATATCACAGCGTTTTTCTGTCCCGTCTGAACCAATTCAAAGACCTTTGTTGCTTTTTATTGCTTCTAAATTTTCGACCAAGACTTGAAAAGATAGAGCAGTCACCCACATTGAAATGGAATGTCTGTGTCTCTGGCCAGACGTAGGAACAGCTGGAAATATCTTCAGAGACTATAAAGAAACTTTTAGAAACTGTCCACAAAAAATGTCACCAAATTTAGGTATGTAGCTGTGGTGATAACTGACCTTGGTTATCTCACCTTGGCAGACCTCTCTGGTACTATGAGACTATAGATACCTGCCTTCTAGTGGGTCTAGTGCAGACCTCAGTGATTATAAAGCAGAATAAAGCTTCCTAAGTTGTTCCCTGATTTGTGTTCTTCATTACAGTAGCAACAAGATTATTCTTAGCAAATGCGTAGAAGTATCAGTATTTTAGGCAACGATCAATTTTATTAGCAAGTGTCCTCAAATCTCCAGGACCTTCCTCGGTACCCTTGCATTATTATAACTTATTATTAACTTAATGTTACACATCTGTTTGCTTTAGAGTAACCATAGAAGGGAGATGGGCCTTCATATGCTATTAGAATATACCTGACAAAAATGACGATGTTATTCATGCATAGATTTGCAGTAAAGAGTCAGAAGCCTATGTAGTAGATAATTCAATTATGAAACATATAATAATGATAATATTTTTTGTAGAAAAATATGAGTTTTCGTATCACGTATCTGTTGAGATTTTTCTTACAGAGTTTTTTCTAACAATTCCTTTTGACATAGAATCAAACAAGTTGTGTCAAGAAATAAAATAGGAAAAAATAAAATTGTGAGTTGTTTTCGGAAAAAATTAAATCAAATTTATTATGAAAAAATGTCGTCATTGGATAAATAGTCCTACATTCGTTTCATTTACGATGGAGTTTCAGTCATTTATTAGACTGTGGCTTCTGTTTAAATTAATTGTTATAATGAAAATAAACCTTGAATTCTTTTTTTTTTAATTTTTACTGAAATCTTATTTCATAATACTTTTTTAATTTATTACAAAAAACAAATTTGGATTTGTGCAAGAATTCTCATCAACAGAAAGTTGGGCAATAATGGATACTCGTAAGTTCTATGAAAGCTGAAAATAAGGCCAAATCTGACGAATCCGGCTCTTTAAAAAGGCATTTGGCCATGAAGTTTTTGGTCATACTTAGATTTGAAGCCAATTAGGCTATAAACAAAAAATTATTATAATTTTTATATATGATCATCTTTTGCCATTTTTGCCAGTTTTGGGGGCCAGAAATATCACTAACTATACAGTAACAATGCCCTTACTACCGTCTGGCCGTTGTGAAATCGCATACAGTTAAAGAGAGTATGACCAAATCCATCAAAAAATGATTATTTTCTCTTCTTTCTCCAAGTCACTCACACTGCATTCCTTTGACACATGACATTTTCTCGTTGTAATCCTTGTTACAGCAACAGACTATCCGATTTTTCCCTATTCCATATCACCTCTTAGATATGAATGTGTCAGAGTATGACTAGTCAACTACGTGCATTAAATTATATCAGGAATATTTGCATATGTATCTACCATAGGTTTATATGACATATGGGTGCATGTGTGTGTGTATGCATTACCACGTCTATAGGTTAGGGATCCAAAATACCAGCTGTCGTCGTTTTCGGTAAATAGGTTTGTTTTCGGAGGGAGGATAAATCCTATTGGCACCAAGTGAGGTTTGTTATATTGAGCAAAGATTTCTCTCTTCAGAAATGGCTAAAATCGGATAGATTTCTTCCATTTCGTGCTAACTTTAAATATATATATATATATATATATATATATATATATATATATATATATATATATATATATATATATATATATATTTAGGCAGCTACCTTTCATTAATGCATGCCCGGTTGAATGCAACAGACAATGAATACCCTTTTAACTTTTTCTTGTTTACGCACAAGAGAACGTACATCTGGATTCAATGTACATAAATATTGTCCTAACCATTTTGATGACTAAGCACATTCGACTGTGCTGCCAGCCATTTTCAGTATATATATATATATATATATATATATATATATATATATAATATATGTGTGTGTGTGTGTGTGTGTGTATGTGTGTTTGTGTGTTTTCTGGCATTTCAAGATGAAAAGTGTACAAATTTGCAAATTTCATTAAACAGTACCGATATTTTTGCCAGTCCAATTTTTCTAGTTAGTTTCGCCAGTTTTTAAGGCCAATTTGAAGGAGGGTATAAATTTTACCAAATTCACGTTGTATTCATCCTTCTAAGTTTTTTGAGTACTTTCGACCATCACCGGTCTTTTTCAGATTAGTTTTCAAGTCGCAGAGCTGTCCCAATTTTCAATTTTCAACGTTATGTAGGTATCCATTCGAAACCCATTTATTAAATGAAATTACTACATAGTGAATATCCAGAACAAATTATCGATAAAAATCGTGCATATACTTTTATTAAACTTACCAAATTAAATTATCTAAAGATTCGATATCATCTTCAAATGCAGATGTCTAGGGAGCGGCGTCATTTCGCTCAAATATGAAGCCATATTGCCCGAAGCTTGTAATGACTTTCCGGGTATTTCATTGATACTACATTCATTATACATCAATCCAAATTTAACTGCCTGTAGTGCTCTTAGCATTTTTAGTTCCAATCTATTTTCCAATTTTGATTCAATTATTCTCATCTCACTGAATATACTTCCAACTTAAGAATTTGAGGTAGGCAATATCTAGCCATTTTCGTACATTTTTATCGACTGAATTGGGGTGTGAGGGGAGGTCGGCTAAATTTAACTGAAAAGTGGCTAATTTGGTGACCCTGATAAATCCCGTCTTAAACAAATGTCCTGGTCCCTGATCATATTCTCCAACCATTATTTATGTTGGTGTGGGCTGCGATGACCTTCCCTTTGGGTAAACAGAGGATTTACGATGATGACGTGGATACTTATTTTTCTAACCCATTTCAAACATGCTGCTTGTGTCATCGGGTTGAAAAGTCTTGTCGGAAGGGCGTACAAAAGGGCACTTACATTTATTCTCTGAATATATATATATATATATATATATATATATTCTGAGGTTAAACTCTATGATAAAGAATGAAATTACAAAAGCAAATACAAATAAAACTGAATTACACGTAATAAGAACCTAAAATTATATAATGAAATAGTCATACGATAACACGTTGTAATAACACTGACTTGATTAAAAGGGGCTTATGTGACACACAGTCGTGAATACTTTGGGACACACACACACACATATCGAGTGAGAGAGAGAGGGGGGGAAAAAGAGGAGGGGACACGGTGAAATGGAAAGGGGGGGCAGACAGAGACCTAGGCAGAGAGGCAGATCTTGTTAATTATATGACCACGTCTCCTGGCCTTATGCTATGTTAAGTGGGGGGTTCAATTACAAAATTTGAAAAAAGGAGTGATCAATGAATGTTACTTATTTCACCTTTTCTTGGACAGTGATCTCTACAGAAGTTAAAATTTTCAAAACCAACCGTGGATGCCAAAGCTCACAAAGAAAGGAATCAATTCAACATGGATTGAAAAATTACGCCCCCAACCCCCCTCCAATATTGCAGGATTTGAAAAAAAAGAACAAAATGAGCATTTCATCAAGAGGCTAAAATGTTATAATTTTCAGTCTTCTGGGTCCATTGGTGTGGTCTCTACACCAGCCAGCCAGCCAACCAAACAAATATAAAAACTGAGGTAACCTGTGTTGACAATTTTGGTCAATGGTTTCTAATAGATGGATAGATATATTGATAGATGGACAGACTCGCCATCACAGTCGATAATTGAACAACCGCAGCGTCAACATTTTTACAAAATTCCTTCGAAGAATAAATATGGTCAAATAAATTCTATTTATGATCTCACTGGCGTTCTCCATTACGAAAGATAGAATTTTTTTTTCGGAACCAAAGGAATCTCTTTCGAAGGGGTTTAGTGGAGTACTGACGCCAATTTTCACGTCTGTTAACAAAACGGCATGACCAGGAGCGCTGGAACACACAGAGACATGAACACACACAAAAAAAAGGATAGAACCCTCCGCCATCTTTGATGGCTACGATTGTTCAATAGATACGAGAATGAATAAAGACTTCATTTTTGGAATTTCGTTGTCAAGCTTTCAGCTCAAATCAAAACCAAGATGTTGCGCCTTTTCTGTAGACTGAGGTTAAATGAATTATGTTCCTTACGCTGCTAACAGTGGTTGGAAAGGAGGTAAAGAACCAGCGTTTTGAAAGGTTTTAGGAGATTATTTTACCCATGACAAACTGATTATTTAGATATCAGCTCAAAATTGAATTAGATGTGATAAGAACACAACGGCATAGTGTTGAAATTGAATATCAAGTATGTCAGTCAGATTGTATTGGGGAAAACCAAACGATCTACAAGGTCTGAATGTTGACTACTCTGGTACACTGGTATATTTACATCGGTTTGTAATCAATTCTTAACACAATTGATAGATTTATTGTGTACGATTTCGGTTTGTGATCAGTTTTGAAGTCAATTGTTGGATGTTTTGTAACGAATTTCAATTTGTAATCAATTTTCAACGGAATTTTCAGATTTTTTGTCATCAATTTAAGTTTATGATCAATTTTCAACTTTTTTAATCAATTTCGGTTTGTAATCAATTTCCAACTCAATTTTCATTTTTTTTGTAATCAATTTCAATTTGTAATCAATTTCCAATTCAATTTTCAGATTATTTTTGTAATCAAGTCCAATTTGTTGTCAACTTTCAGCTCAAATTTAGATTTTTTACAATCAATTTCCAACTTTATTTTCAGAATTTCATGTGATCAATTCCAATTTGTAATCAATTTTCAACACGTATCAATTTTCTCGATTTTTTAAATTCTGTTCCCTCCTAGCTAGCGTGGTCAAAGTTTGAGGTCAGTTTTGCATTTTGTCCTGCGCTGGCTTTACATATGGACGGAGAAAGCTGCATCCCAGGGCCTCATAATCTACGTGTACCTCCAGCCCAGAAGATAGAATTAGAATTTATTTCATTTCATTTCTAACGAAGAGAATCAGGGATGTTTTATAATAACGTGTAAGCACATATAAGAAAATTCAGAAACACATTCATGGAAGTGTCACACAATTATCCCCCCCCCCAAGTTCTGAACTATTTCTGCAAACTCCGATAATCCCTTAGTCATTTATCCCTTCTTTTTCTTTCAATAGACAGTACTTCAGGACGGGGATATTTTCAAATAAAGACCAATTTTCAAATCGGTTAACAGCGTCTGTAAAGAATTAACTGACCCGAAGTGAGAGCTTAAAGATAGATAGACAGCGTTCTTTGTCTATTGTTCCATAGCGCTTATGGAGACAGAAAGGTGCGATAAGAAGAAAAGAGATTTGGACGTTTTAACGGTAAATAGCTTGAAAATTGGAAACAAACAGGTTTATCAGAGACACAAATAAAGACGAATGATATCATAAAAAGTACATACAACGTTGCAGTTTTTATCAGTCTGTTTTTTTTCTTGTTTTGATAACAGTATCGTATCTCGGTTATCATTATGTTGAAATCAAATTCTATGACTTTGTAAAATTAACGCAAACTTATCACCTTAATCATCTAAAAAAACAATCATTGTAATTATTCTACTTTCAAGCTTATCAACCTTTAAATTGTCATAGATTGACTCTAAAGGGCGTTTGATTCGAAAACCGTTTCGGTTCCCAAAAGTCTCTCAAGCAACTCTCTTAAAAATTGTTATTTATCTTTTCCTGTTTGGTTTTGTCAAATTCGATCTAGAGTTGATTTTGTTTCCCTTCTGCAACAACATTTCCTCACCAAAAACAGATAAGACACACACGTACAATAAAAATCATGACGAGTTTGCTTAATTACTCAATGTCAAACAACAACAAAATGGCAGTGTCAGTTTTCTTTGATACGATGACTTGGTACATATATACTTAGGTAAGACAATTGATATAGATAAGAAACAAATGATTAATCAAAACTATGCTCTTCGTATTATTTTGTTATCTTTGTTTTGAACAAAGATGAAGTATGGAAGATATTTTTTACATCTAGTACCCTTATCTGACCTGATCTTTTTCAATTGAAGAGAAACTTTTTTTTCTTTTTTTTTTTATAAAGTTGAAATGTTTTCAAAACTTATGGGCTAAGGTTTAAACTTCAGTTACAATGGAGTTTGGCCCTGAAACAGTCAGTCTATTTTTCTCCTACGGTATTTTCAAATAAACTTCATAGATATATTATTCATATGTGAATTACTGATGAAATAAAATTCGAAGTTAATTGAATCTGAAGTGAATTTATCTTACGCGACCGCCGGAGAGGTCCCGACTCTCGCTTTGAGAAGCCCCGTTCTAGCCCATGGTCTCCAGTTGTTTTAATCCAGCCCTGAAATTATACATCCAAAATCGATCTCAACCACTCTATCGATATAAATGAAGATCAACCGAGCGTATGATCGCAAACAATGAGGTTCAGACTGAATCAGCGACAAGAAATTGCTTATGCAAAGCACCGTGAAAATGTCAACCATTCTTTGTCTAACTGGTATCCGGTTGGGTCTCTCGCTCATTAAATAGTGACGTCGTTTTTTTTTTGTATCAATAACATGCTTTTCAGTTTGTCTGTCGGTCGGTTCAACTTAAGTTAAACAACAAGAATATGAAAGAAGGAAGAGGTGTGATATCATTAAAAGATATGAGGTCATTAATATAATATCAATTTCGATCGATGTTTTTAATACCAGCTTCTATTTCCTTATAGAATGTTTGAGGTCCGTATTTTGGTATTTAAAAAGGTCAAAAATCCACCCAAAACAGAAATAATAATTGAAGAATATTTCCATATCAAAACATTTTACCAGTATGAGAATCAATTGACTCAAAGGAAGAGTACTCGCTCTCCTTCCTTCCTCCTCCGTGTCTTCCTCCTCCCTCCGGAATTCTTCCATTACGAATGGTGGACACATCGTTGAATTTATGTTTTTTTTAATATCTTGAAAGCAATGTTCCCTCTAAGACTGTTTCACAAACATTAAGAGATTACCACCCCTTTTAGGAGACATCTGTTTCATCTGAGATGGTGGACGTATCCTTGAACTTATGGTTCCTGTTTTTTGTTTTTTTCTAATATCTTGAAAGCAACGTTCCCTCTAAGACAGTGTTTTGTCAACTTTTTCGGACTACCCCCCTTTAAGGGAGCATCTATTCCATCAGCCCCACCCTGTAAAGAGAGTCAAGAATGGCGAATCGGGAATAAAATTTATAATCATTCCTTGTATTCCAGCGCTCCCTACTCTTCCAATGCTTTCGTATAGCCCCTTGACTTCCAATGTCCCTCACCACCCGCTTGTCTTCCAAAGACCCCTAATATCCTAGCAAACCCAATGGGGATTGTATAAACCACTTTGTGAATTACTCCAAGCTGCGCGGTCGTGGACAAGAAAGTTATGTCGCACAGTGGAATTCATTGTCTCGCTCAAATTTTGAAAAAAAGTTTAGATTGAGAAATGAAGGGTTCAATAATAAAACTATTTGATCGGAAAAAACAATCGTCATATAGACCTCGTTTCAAGTGACATCATTTCATTTCACAAACATGTACTCCAAGCTTTGAGCGTGTCCAGTGTAACTATTACGTATGTTCCACTTTCACCACATATTGACCAATCTAGTGGTTTTATCTCAAAATTTTCTGAGACGTCGGCCATTTTAGTGATAGATGAAAGGGGAAAAGAGGGACTCAGTAGCTATTTCAGTTTACTGATATGAAAATTTCCTTTCACTTGATACAGAAATCTTTTCGTCTGATTCATTTCATTTTTACAGTCCGTCGAGATACAGGGCACATTTTCATTACCATGTTTAAAGTTTACTGCTATGAAGAAGCAGGATGGTTATCAAACATTAAAAGATGTCCCTTGCAACTCCAATATATATACATTCATATGTTAATGAAATAGAAAGAGTTGGTGTGCCGGGAGAGTCAGATATACAATAAAGTCTAAGAGCCATCGATGGTAACAGGGATCCCATACAATATTGTTCTTTTGTGTCTGGAAATATTAAAAGATTTTCCCCATATAAATTAATGGTAACCGGTTATTCACTTCATACTATTTCATCTTGAGAAATATTTCATAGGACTCTCTGATAGCGGTGGAAATCTTTATATTAGACACTGTCAACCAAAACTGTCCCCAAAACTGCCACCATAGGCTTCTTCAGTTTTTGAACTGGTCTGACTGGCTAGCTAGCTATGTATATATGTGTCATGGTTAAGGGCCGCGCTAATGGAGCCAGAAGGCTGAAAAATCAAAAATTTACTCCTAATCATGTCTACAAAAAATATATCACCCCTAAACAGGTTTTTAGAGCGGGCTGTCTAAATTCGCAAAGTAAGTTTATGCTAAATTGGTTCCTTAACTTGTGTCCTGTAGTGTTCACGCCCCCAAATTCTGACTTTTTTAGTGATCACTGCCCAACAAAAAGTAAGATAAGTAATTTATCCATTGATCACATTTCTCCCAGTCTTTTGATTAATCACCCTCAACATGCCAAAAGACGTCGATCACGTGACAGTTTCTATTAAGTGACTAACCAGACCTGTATCTATTTTGACTTGAAGATCGCTCGATTGTTAGGTATCATCGCAGACTTAGCTATTTAGAATCTATATCTAGCTTTCTTATTGTAGCCTTGTGCCAGACTTCGATTATCAACGACTTGAAGGAGTATTGTTATTATGAAGTAAATAGTTGAAACATCGTTTAGTGGAAAATTATTTGACAAAATGGTGGAATCCAGTCAAGTTTTTTTTTTTTCAAATCAAACATGCAAGTATCTCTATTACCATTTACCGTCACATTGACTAACTAACTCCCTTACTGACTGACAGGCTGACATACCGAAAAAATTCTCCCAGCTCTTGTTCTCGTTCCACTAATTCTAAATGTCTTAAAGTGCAATGGTGAAAACTCAGATATGTATGATCAGATTTTCAGGCTCAAAAATCATCCAAAACAAATAAAATAAAATAGGACAAGCTACCAGTTTCCACCATGTGATGGTTTTAGTACTTGTAAAAGTGACATTCACCAAGTTCGAAGCTAATGATCAACCGACAGACGAGACAATTGAAGTAAATGCCAGTAAAGGCCACATTAATTTGTAATGCTTGCAAGGCAAGGATATATATATATATATATATATATATATATATATATATATATATATATATATATATATATATATATATATATATATACATATATATATATATATGTATATATATATATGTGTGTGTGTGTGTATGTGTGTGTGTGTGTGCGTGTGTGTGTGCGTGAATTTGAACACGTATGTATATATACGTCTACATATTGATATACATAAGCCTCTATAGGCTTGACAGAGATATAGTGGTCTCTTTTATGTCAGTTTTCATTAAAAGTTATTCTAACCAGCCTAAACAATCAATAAACGACCAAACACACACACGCACACGCACTCACACGCACACACACACACACACATACATATATATATATATATATATATATATATATATATATATATATATATATATATATTTATATATCGTAGTATTATGACATTTAGGAAAATGAATTTCGCATATTCCGCCTCTTCGGCTTCACCAGAGATAATGTCGATAAACGAAAGTTTTAAAAAAACAACTATAAAATTCGACTCTCGTTCTGCATTCATGACGTCATGGACAAGGCAGATATCATTTAGGTTCCGTCAGCTTCGGTTTTTGTTTCTTTCGTTTTTGCTGTGGTGTTTACTATACAATGTCTTGTATTAATCCTCAAGTCGAAATACTTCTGATTCGCTTTCTTGTCATTAAATCCAATGATGTGAGCGTTTTATGACATTTAGAAAAAAATGTGAAACAAATTTTCCCAAATGTCACAAATACTTTAATACTGTCAGATTTAATATCCAAATGACACCAGACGCATACAGTCATACACAAACACAGTCATACACAAACGCAGACACACACAAACACACACACATATACGAACGCAAACACATACACAGACATATTTGAATATTACTGAGTCGACAATAAGCTAAATAGTTATATCTAAATGAAGTTTATCATACTAACATGTTTCACCTTTTGACTCTGTAAAAGTATTTTGATTGAAACGATATTTAGAAGCATTTATTTCCAAAAAATGTAACATAAAATGATACCACGTGAGGGCAAACGCTAAGTATTTTATTGATATTGCATGACATTATTTAGATGAAGAACGAACTTTTCAATATTGTTTCATTCAAAATTGCTACTTTCACAAAAATTTATATACAGTCTAAAAGCTTTACAGCTTTAAACGATATATACATACATATATATATATATATATATATATATATATATATATATATATATATATATATATAACACTTTTTTCGAAAAAAATTATGTCATATCAGTTGATCATTGACCAATATCTGTTAATGTGATATATATTCAGTGCTTTTTGTTGTTGTTGTTGTTTTTTTTTGGGGGGGGGGGTCAGTTTTTTCAGGGGGATGAACGGGTTGTACAGAATCATATAATATGGTTTTGTGCGTGAATTTTTCTTAGTGGGATCATCAGTGATTCACCAGGTAACCCTTTCTGGGATTTAAAAACAAAAGAGTAATATTAACATGGCTCCCCAGCAGTGTTGATCAAACACCATCTCCCCTCAATATATATATACATATATATATATATATACATATATATATATATATATATATATATATATATATATATATATATATATATATATATATACGAAAGTCATAATGATGAACTTGTTTTAGGCACACATACATAAATATCCTCGTTTATTGATTTTTCTTCGTATTTAGCTGTTGTGACCCAGGAATGTTTTCTGTATAGATCTTTGTTGAAAGCACTGAAAGTGTTAACGAATGCAAATCCTTTGGCAAAGTGGATTCACACGCAGTAATATCACTCAAGTTATTTTCTCTCGAAGCAAGACGGACTGTTGCACCCTCTTCTCTGGTCACACCTTCTTTTCTCAGTCTATTTCAGGCCGATGCCATCAACTGTTATTCTCCCATCACTGCGTTTCTGATTTCAAGCAGGTATTCCCACCTTCACTGATCAACGTGGCTCGACGATTTTAAACGATATATTCGCAAAAGTCTTGTCAAAGACGAAGTAGGTAATGATTTAAATTCTTCGTAACTGTTAGAATTGTTTAGCATTTATCAACATTAAGAAATCAATGGTTATGAATGATTCAGTATGTCTGTTCAGTAGTTCAATTGAATATAGTTATCAATAGAACCACCGTAGCCACTAAATGTGGTGAAAGGTTCTATCTTTTGTTATATGTGCGAGTGTTAGCCTATGTTCAAGTGCTCCTAGCCATACTGTTTTGTCTACTGACTTAAAAATTGGCACCAGAACTCTCCTAGAGCCTTTCTAAAAAGATGTTTATAATTTTGAAAAAAAAAAAGCCTTTTTGATCTTTTCAAAGTCTCATTTTGGCAGGTTTATGAATAATTCTCCAGAATCTGTGTTTATAAATGTGTTTTTTTTTCTTACTGGATTTTGGATGTTTTCCAGATGAAAAAAAAAATAACCAGTGATATCACAAACAGAATCTATTCTGGACAT
This sequence comes from Thysanoteuthis rhombus, assembly GCA_963457665.1. NCBI lineage: Eukaryota > Metazoa > Mollusca > Cephalopoda > Oegopsida > Thysanoteuthidae > Thysanoteuthis > Thysanoteuthis major. The sequence continues at coordinate 37,336,793 of OY735230.1, forward strand.
ATCTATTTTCCAATGGAATTTTTTTTTCCTGTCTTCAAATTTTGACGCTGGGGTTGTTCAAGTATTGACTATTAAGGCGAATCTATCTATCTATCTATCTATATATTTCAGTTTGTTCGTATTAAAACCGTGTCCGGAAAGTGTCACCAAAACTGGCCAAATAAGTTTCTTTATTTTTTACGCTGGTCTGGCTGACTTGTGGCCATCTATATACGTATTTATTTCGAGTACATGCTACGCTGATGGGGCTAGACGACTAAGAATTTGAAAATGTTCTCTTTATTATGTTTCAAAAAACTTTTTTGTGGGGGGAGGGGTCTTTTTCAAAATTTCCCAAAAAATCTGTCTTTGGTGTGGGTTCAATCTTCGATGCAGGTTTTATGCCGAAATGATCTTGAGTTTGTTTTCTGTTGCATTCAGGTTCACTTTTTTTCCAAAAATCTTTTTAGTTACCAACAACAGGTGGGAGAAGTAACTTATTCATTGATCACCTCTTTTTCCAAATTCTAATTGATCTCCCATAAGACAAGACCCCGGGTGAAGACAAGTGTCAGGGATATTATACAATCGATTAAAATCTTCGAATTGCAATGGGCTGGCCATGTCGCAAGAATGGCAGACAACCGATCGACATGGATGCCCCGAGATCACATGCGCAGCTGAGACCGGCAGAGTATTAGATGGATAGACGAGCAAACCAAATTCAGAAAGTACTGGCCCCGTGACGCCCACGATAGAGAAGTGTGGCTATTCCTGGTGAAGGTCTATGTCTAATGAGACGTTGGTCACATGACTTTCTATTGAAGGACTAACCAGACCTGTCTATCCATCTAAATCTGTTCTTATCTATCTAATATACCCATTTCTGAGAAAGAACTTAATCTACTGATACATCAGAGAATGACCTTTGCGTTTGCTGTCAGTCTGTTAACCACAAGAACCACGTATATATACATACATACATACATATATATATATATATATATATATATATATATATACATATATATATACACACACACACACACACACACACACACACACATGTATATATATATATATATATATATATATATATATATATATATATATATGTATATATGACTCAAGATCAGATGTGTTGTTGTTGTTGGCTTATCTTCGCTTGCGAGGATCAGGTGAAAATAGTCTGTCTAACCTCAGCAGCCTTGAAGGTGCCAGAGGAGCCAACACCGTGCTGCCCAGACCGTTCAGCACTTCGAAAAAGTCAAGCTCTGGTTGCTTTAGTTTGCGAGCACAGATTCAATTCTTCAGGCTTGGTAACCCTTGTCAGTAGCTTGCAAAGGCAAATACCAGTCTATAATTCTTTTCTTTTTATTTCTCGTTAATCGGTCCTCTTTGACGGACAGTCTCACAGGGATAAATGGCTCCATCTTTCGTACAATTTGACCCATTTGCCAAGGGCATCTAAGTGATTCAGAACTACTCCAACCTGCGCACGTGTTCAGCTGATGTAGGAATAAAGCGACTAATCTTATTCTTGAAGTCCCTTTAGCAAAGACATTACTATCACTATTGCCGTTATTTTTAAGCAGACCGATTCCCAGGCGTTGGCCGGAAGCCTTACTGGTGCTGCAATTCGCAGGACACAAAAACACTTGGCTACTCGACATTTTCCCACTTCTTTCTGTGGAATTTCGAGTGCAGCATCGAGACGACTGCATCGATGGTAAAAGTTGCCGGGGAAACGATGGTGTGGGCGAGCTTTGTGCAAAACAGTCAACTGAACGAGAAAATAGAAACATCTCACAATTGGTCTGTAACTTAGAGAGAGAAAGAAAAAAACAATGACTAAAGAATAAGGAAATTGTATCTCTTCTTCGACTCAGCCTTTAGTCAAAATAGTAGAGAATAATGTCTGTGCGTTGAAAAACACGGATAAAAAATATATGTACCTCCCATGATGTGTATGTGGGTATGCCTATGTATATATGGGTGCGTTGGTGTGAGTGTGCGAGCATATCGTATGGATGTGTGCGAGAGTGAAATGACAATATCAGAAGGAAGATTTACAAGTGATTTCTAATAATTTATTTCGGCGTTTCGCCCAAAAGTTTTTTCAAGAATATATATATATATATATATATATATATATATATATATATATTGTATTTGCGTGAGTGTTACTGTGTGAATACCCATATATATATGAGTAGGTTTGTGTATGTCTACTTATAAATAATTTTATGCTCGTGCGTGAGTCTACATATATATGTTTCCTTGTGTTTATGTGTACATATATATATATATATATATATATACATATATATGTGTGTGTGTGTGTGTGTGTGTGTGTGTGTGTCTGTGTATCTGAGTATATGTGTATGTGCATGTGTGTGTACTTGTGCATGTGTGTGCGTGACTACATATGCATCCGAGGTCTGTCTGGAAATTATCCAGACATTTTGAATATCCCGAGAACAGGTTCTTCGGCCTAGTTGTAACATTGGAACCTGATGAGAGGAAAGCAAACTGCACATGCGTGGACAAACCTTGTCCCGTAGGTTCCCTCAATCAGTAGTGAGACGCCATTGAGAGTGTACCGTGTGACTGACGAATCCTCCCCGTTCATCACGTCTCGACCAAGATTTATTTTCCAAAAACATTGCATCGTCCATTTTCAGTCGAATGTTATCTGTAGTTCTGAAATGAAGTGTTTATATTTCATAAGCCATTCCAGTTGGTAATTTCTTTGCTCTCTCCATGATTACTTTTCGGTTGATGTGTTCTCAGACTTGCCTTTTGTTCATGTTGCAGATGGTCTCTTTTGAAGAGAATCTAGAGTCCAGATTTGGGTCTCTCTGCGCCTTCTGGATTCTTGCCTTTGGAAAGGAGGGGTTATCGGACCGTGGACGAAATTAGGGGAGCAGCAGCGAGGCAATAATGAATAATTTGATGGAATAAAGAAAACGAAGAAGAAAGAGAAAGATGAGACAAAAATGAATAGATAAAGGAAACAAAGAAGAGAAATGAGAAATGAGAAGGGTAAAAAGGAGTTGAAATATATGAACGAAACAAAGAAAGAGGTGTAAGAATAATGAAGACAAAACAATAGAAGAAGAAGAAGAAGAAGAAGAAAGAGGAGGACATCGGGAAGGATGAGGTGAAGGAAGAGGAAATTAGTAAAAGAGGGTGGGAATTAGGAAGGATGAGTAGAGAAAGGAGTAAGCAATTAAGAAGAAGAAGAAGAAGAAGAAGAAGAAGAAGAAGAAGAAGAAGAAGAAGAAGAAGAAGAAGAGGAAGAAGAAGAAGAAATATAGTAAGGAGAATAACATAGAATAAGAAGAAGGAAAACGAATGAGAAAATCGGTGATCGAAAAGAAAGAAATAGAACTACAACAATAAGAAGGAAGAGAATAATAAGAAAGAGAAAACTAGAAGGTTAAGAATATGAACGGCAGAATGAAGACCAACTTCTATTTGTAACTGTTTTCTAATTTGTCCAAATTGTATTGAACAGACCTCGGGAGAATTTCTTTACAAAACTCGCAGTAATTTACAGTAAATTACACTATATATATATATTTTTTTGGTTCCTTGGTAATAAGTATTATTTTCTAATTGATGAAGTCTAGGAAATATTGGAAATGTCAATTATTTCCTTCAAACTTTGGTTTCGTGAACGGGACACTGATAATTTGAAATCCACTTGTTTTCTATTGGACAATGGATATATTAGCGCATTTTTAATCACATGAAGTTAGAAAAACAATTGAATATGAATTCCACTTTCTTGGCCACAAAAAAGTTTGAAGGGAACAATAGCCTTTTTTTATACTTTTTACAAAGCTGTCAAAAAATAATACAAAAATTGTATTTCGCGATGTTATCACATGTAAACAGATACATAATTTTGACACAGTACGATCGACAAACACAACATAGATGACTTCCCGATTGACTGATAACACGTATTGCTTATTCCACTGAAAACCTTTTTTGCTGCAAGAGGAGCTATAATATCATACCACTTTTTTTTTATTCCTACCATTCTCTGTCGCACACTAATGATATATATCTATGCAAAATCCATCCCTGCCACACGTTGATTGAGTATTTCCATGCAAAATCGGTCCCTGACACACGTTAATGAAGTATTTCCATGCAAAATCTATCCCTGACACACGTTAATGAAGTAGATCCATGCAAAATCTTCCGTCAGGAATAGATTTTACATCAAAATGTTTCCATAGCAGCGATGAGAAAGTTCTGTAAAGTTAGTAATTAATAGTATTGTGTAATTAGAAAAATATTTATATTGTATCATAAGGAATTAATCAAGCTTTAACACGAATCAGTCTTCCGTTTTCCTACACCCAGATTGCCCCCCATGATATATCCGAATTGCACCCTTGTGGGGCGTGTGTACCACGTTCAGATTCACTTTCCTAAATTGGCTCTTCCCAATCTACCCCCATACTGATTTTAAATGCATTTTTTCGTGTTTTTTTTCTTTCTTTGTTTGCACTCGAATGAGTCAATCTCTTTGGGTGATTTACCTTTCTATTATTATATAACAATAAAAAAAATACTTCATAGAAACTCTTAAGAATTCATGTCTGATCATTACACAGCCTCGGTTGAGTTGAGAATTCGAAAAAAAAACTCAAGTTAGGATACTGGAATAATTAAAAATAAATTACCCAATAAAATCGCTTTCGGCTCGTTAGTACCGATCCATACAATTGCAACCATGTCATTTTGTATGGGTTTATCCTTGTTTTGATAAAATGCCTCTATGGGCATCTCATTATACAATATTGTCCCAACAACATTAAAAATACATTCATAAAAAACATTACAATAATCACAGATCATGCATATCGTTATCAATAATTAAGTCATTCAGATGAATTCATGCGATATGATAAAAAACCGCTCTTAATTGTCAAGTTTACATTCGTCATAAGGCATACTAAAGAGATATTGAGGGATCTCTGTTTCAAGTCTTCCCCAGCCACTCACCAGTCAATTCCCTGCCCTAAAATGTTTGTCTGAATTTTGTCAGGCGTGGTGTATTGATCACAATGTATAATGAGAGAATCATGCCTAACCAGCACCGCATATAATTACAAACAGGATTTTGAGACATCATAGAAAGCATTAGAAAACTCAAATGGCAATGGGCTGGTCATATTGCAGGAATGACAGAAAACTGCTGGACAACATGACTCACGACATTGATTCACAGATATCAAATGCATAACCGAGAACAGCAGAATACGAGATGGCGAGACAAACTGGATTGAAAAAAAATTGGCTCCTCGACACCCAACATAGAGAGGTTTGGCGAATCTTGGGGAAGGTCTTTGTCTAACGACGGACGATGAAATACTAATGATGATGATGATGATATGGTTGGACTATTTTCCTCGTCTCTAAGTTCATTTGGTCACAACATTTCTGCCGTGTATTGTCAAATAGTTTAGCCTATTATTCTTTCACTCATCTTATGAGGACCTTTCCATTGAATGAAAGGGGAGAAGGGTCAGTGCGTTACCTATTTCTGTACTAAAGACGAAGTGTTTTTGTGAATGTCCACCTCATAATCTTATGTAGCATCTTGCATCAAACTGAAATGGCTAAGAAAGATTTCTCATCATCATCAGTCTTTCGCCACAATTCCCTCTCATGGGCATCGCAGAGCCAGTATTTCCTGAATATGTCAAGTTCATCTCTCCATCTTGTGTTCTGTCGGCCTCACTTTCTTGTGTGACCTCTGGGGATCCATGTTGTGAGAGGTGATATCCATAGGTTGTCTTACATTGTTGCAACATGACCTGCCCATTGCCATTTGAGTTTTCTAATAGTTTCTATGATGTCACAAACACCTGTTTTCTTCCTTGTATACTGTGCTGTCTTGTAATCTCTCCATGTTAGGTTGAGCATTATTCTCTCATTTTAATTTATGAATTATGCCAACAAGTTTCCTAACCCTTCTTTCTTATTCCAACTTAACATTTCAACCGGAGGATTCTGTGATCTCCCGAGATGAAGTATCGTCTTCATTTTAAGAATCATTTTGATCGTGATTTTCGTGGTTGCTACTTGGATCATAACATTTCAGCCGCTCAGTTCTCCGTCCAACTTCGATTTTTCCCCTCTGAGATTAGTTATTGTCCTGATTCTATGAATCGTTCGGATCATGATACTTATATTGACTATTTCAATGATAACTTTCCTACAGGTCGGCTCTCTGGCCATCCTAGTGTCGTCTAAATTTCTGAGATAAAGCGTTGCCCTGATTTCACGAATCATTTTGGTCATAAACCTCGTGTTTTGAATACACACTCCTTAACAAGTGGGTTCTTCAGCTTTCCGAGCGTTGTCTGTAGTTCTGAGATTAATTATTATCATTTATATTTCATAAACCATTCCAATTGTTATCTTCATCTTTGCCCTTTCGATAATCACCTTCCGGCTGATGTGTTCTCCGATCTTTTGTGCAAGTTGCTAATGGTATATTCGAAAGAGAACCTCATGTAACATATTCCAATGGATTAGGACTTCTTGGCGATAAAGACAATGCGCAGAGAAAACTTGATCTCCTCTTAAAATCCATGTATTCCTGGAGTGCGCATGTGAGTTGGAGCTGAACTTTTGGAAGATTGTATAGCAGCAATTTCCAGGGGTAGGAAGCTGATATGCATGTATCAAATGTGTCCAAGAGTTCGTTGCGAAAAATTGGTTTTCAACTGGGTCTTCAGTTTCTAGCTTTCAGAAACCAACGCTGACCCGATGTATTAGATATACAGAGGCATGTGCTTAATGACAGATATATTGGATTATAGTGTTGGTTCGACCCTCAAATGAAAGAGGCGTTGATATTCGTTTTCGAGAGCGTATCCATTCAATATCTATGACAAGATGCGTCAGTTGCACCTTTAAATGGGGAGACTCTTTCGATTCATCGATCTTGAGAGTTCCCCCTCAATTTCAAAATTCTTCAATACAATCGTATTGTTTGCAGTAGTATATTTTGTATGTTATTTGCTTTCAATTTTTTATGTAGTTTATGTTTCATGTATCTAAGATTTATTTTATTGTATCTAGATGACTGATGTAAATAGTCTTGGATGTATTTGAGAATTTCGAATCAAATATCTTGAATTGAGTTGCTTTAAGTATCTTTTCTACTCGGCTCTTAGGGATATATCTGTGAATAGTAATCACACTGTCACTTCCGGGTGGGAGGAGAGGTAATAAACACATGGGTTGCGTTTGATCCGGGAATGTGAAGCATAGCTACAAATAGAAGAAGAAGAAGAAGAAGAAGAAGAAGAAGAAGAAGAAGAAGAAGAAGAAGGGTGAAGCGAAGAAGAAAAGGGATTACATTCAAAAAGATAAAGAAGAAGAATGGTGAAGCGAAGAAGAAAAAGGGGTCACATTTCAGAAGATGAAGAAGAAAAAGAAGGGTGAAGCGAAGAAGAAAAGGGGTTACATCCAAGAAGAAGAAGAAGAAGAAGAAGGGTGAAGCAAGGAAGAAAAAGGGGTTACATTTAAAAAGATAGAGAAAAAGAAAAAGGAGAAAAAGAAGGAGAACAACAGCAAGAACAACCAAGAATGAGATGTTGAAAAGCAGCAACAGTAGAAGTAACTTAAAGAAGAAAAGGAATTGAAAATCGCCAAGGCAGATAAATAGACAAACTAACAAATTGACTAACAGAGAGATATTCACTTACATATGAACAGGGCAGAGAGAATGCCACACATTCATGAATAACATGTAGGCTTGGTACGCAAAGAATTTGCTTCTGGTTCGGGCTTACTTGCGATCATTTTTTTCCTTCTAAACTATTAATATCATCTACACTGTTCACTGTGTCCTAATGGAAGAGTGCTTGCCTCCGTAGGCCGTAGCTCTATCCATCGCTGCGTCATACCAAATACTTTGAATATGGTACTCAATTCCTCTCCGCTGAATTCCTAGCACAAGCACTAGGATGAGCCCGAACTCGAGAAGTAATGTCCAAATTGCATTGGACACACCGATCATATTAAGATCTGTGAAGTTAAGCAACGTCGAGTCTGTCAGTATCTAGATATATGACCAGTGAGGGAATAGCAGGTGCTGTAAGTAGAACAATGTTTCGACGGGCCTAGCAAGCCAGACGTGGGTCTCACTAACAATTTCCCGTGTGTGCCCAGCCATGCGATATCCTCGGAAAACTATGATGCAATATGTACTTCACACCAGAACGTCGGTTAGAAACCATTTAAAAATCTGTTAAAATAGGTTTCTTCAGTTTTCAAGTTTTCAAGATCCGGCTGGCTGGCTAAGTGTGTATCAGGCGTACAGGCCGCGCCGATGGAGCTAGATGCTTGAAAATTTTCAACAACCACTCCTTATCGTATCTACGAAAAAAAGTTTTTTGTTTTTTGAAAATACCCACCAGAATATTTTTTTCTAGTTGTGAGGGGTCGGGAGTTCAAATCACATTGTAAGTTTATGCCAAACTGGTCCCATAATTTGTGTCTGGCAGCATTCACGCTTGTTTTTAGAAAATTCGGACACTTTTAGTGATCACTGACGAAGAAAAGACAAGTAATTTATTCATTGATCACTCCTTTTCTCTTTCCAATTTTTAATTGATCACTCGCAACAATCTGATGTTTGCCACGTTACAATTTCTATAGAGTGACTAATCTGACCTGTTTATTAGTAAAAAAAAAAAAATTCACCATGCATATATGTGAACACACTGACGTGAAAAGTAATGCTATAGCCAGTGTTGGCTATCTAGAACTTTGAATTCAAAACTACTTGGAGATCTTGGCCATTTCTGATTGACTTTCGACTATTTTAGTACTTTTTCGGTGCGTTTTGGCCATTTCAGACGTTTAAGGCTACTTTTTCGAAATTTAGCGAATTTTAACGCCCTTTGGCAGTCAAACTGACACGAAAATAATCTTGATTTGGCAACACTGACTATCACAAAGGGATTATCAGGAAGAAGAAGGAAGAGTGGAGAGTTGAAAGAGGGAGGAAGGAGGGGGAAGAAAAACAGTGGAAGAGAAAGAAGAAAGAAGAAAGAAAATCGGCGGAAGAAAAGAAGGGGGAGAGAAAGAGAAAAGAGAATGAAGAGGTGAAATGGGAAGGAAAAAAGAAACAAGGTGGGAGAGGAAAAAAAGAAAGAAAAAAGATGGGAATTAGAAATACAGAGGAGGAGAGTAGTGAGCAAAATGGGAAAGAAAAGAAGAAGAGCGAATGGAAGGGAGGAAGAGAGAGTGGGAAGAGAAAATAAATAAAAGGAGGTGAATGAAAAAAAGAGGTGAATTTTTCTCCTTCTTGAGAAGATGGTATTGACAAAAATAAAGAAAACATAAATAAAAACTCCATATGCAAAAGGAGGAAAAAGAAGAAGAAGAAGAAGAAGAAGAAGAAGAAGAAGAAGAAGAAAGAGAGGAGGAAGGGAAGGAAGAGACAAAAGAAAAAGATGGATACAGTGAATACCGACGCAGAAGATGAATGAGAATGAATAAAAACAATGGTAAAAATGTGCAAGAAGGAAAGTTCGAAAGAGGAAAACAAGAAGATTTTAAAAAGCAGGAAGTGAAGGTATAAAGAGAAGGGTGAGAAAAGAGGTAGGGTGTAAACGGACAAAGAAGAGAGGAGAATAAAAGGAGACAAAGAAAGAAAGAAAGAAAGAAAGAAAAAAAGAAAGAAGGAAAGAAAGATAGAAAGAAAGAAAAAAAGAAAGGAAGGGAAACAGATAAGAATGCTCAGATGGAACAAAAAAAAGGACGGAAGAAAAGATAAAGAAATGGAAAAAAGGAAAGATGGAAAGAGGAGGAAAGATAGAATAAAGATAGAAAAAAAGAAAAAAGAGGGAGAACGGTGAGGAAAAATAGAAAAATTGAGAAAGAAAATGAGAGAAAAAAAAACAAAAAACAATAGAAGAAAAAGGAAAGTAAGAAAGAATGAAAGAAAGAACGAGAGAGACAGGAAGACGGTGAGAAAGTGGGGGAGCACAAGGAAGTGAAGAGGCGGTGATGATGACAATCATAATAGCGTTATAAATAAGAGAGAGAAAAGGGGAAGAGAGAGAGAAAAAAAGGTAAAAGGGAAAAAGAAAGTAAGAAAGAAAAAGATCGAAAGAGAGGGTGGGGCGAAGAAAGAATGGCGGTAGTGATGACAGTAATAAAGCTGATTATATAATGCTCATCCTGGTAACGTAGATGTTGGCATCGCTTAGAAAAAACATTCTGACCCTCCACAAGATAGCATATATATATATATATATATATATATATATATATATATATATATATATATATATATATATATATATATATATCGAGAAGAAATAAATAACAAATATATATGTATATGTGAGTGTGTGTGTGTGAGCGAGTATGTGCATGTATATGCGTATGTGTATATATATATATGAATATACATTTTTGTATATAAATATTTATATGTATATGTGTGTATGTAACAATGTATGTGTTTATATATATATATATATATATATATATAAATATGTATATGCGTTTCATTGTCTACATATGTAAATATACGTATATGCATCTCTGTACAAATACACATACATATATACATATGTACATATGTACACATATATGTACAAACGTACTCACAAATACATATATACAGACTCTTATGTATATTGATATATTCATTTATATATGTCGTGCATTTATGTATACATTTATATATGTGTATATATATATATGTATATATATATATATATATATATATATATACGTACGCACGCGCACACAAACATATATATATATTTATTTATGTATACATGCATACACATGCTCTGTCACGAACACACACACACGCATATATATATATATATATATATATATATATATATATATATATATATATATATATATATATATATATATATAACATAGTTATTTTTAATTGGAAATACACCTTACCTGTTGGAATCTGTTTGTAGATTGAAAACGTAAACGATCCACCTGTATATTTTCCGATTTGTCTCTCCTTTTCTGGGTGGGGGCGGTATAGCATTGATTATTAAAAACTGAATGAGGTTTTTCTTTCGTTCATTCCATCCATGTTGTTGTCCGTTCCCATGAATCCATCGGATCTATATTCTTCTCTCTCTTTTTTTTTCAAATCGAAACGCCACGGCAGCCGTCGACGAGCAACGTCCGTGATACTGCTTGTTCTCCTGTTTATTTCCAAGTCTTCTTTTCAGCCGTAGACAGAAGAAGATGATGAAGAAGAAGAAGAGTTCTCTCTCCACAGACTTCCCCAATGCCGAACAATCGTCGTTGTCGTCGACGTCGTCGGTGTGTTGATAGTATTATTAGCAATAACGAAGGTAATACCAGTATTAAATAAAAGTAGAAGTAATAGTAGCAGTATTAGTAGTAATGGTGATGATGATGATGATGATGATGAATGTAGTTACATAGAGCTAGAATTATAACTAGTACGACTAGTTAAACGCAGTATTAATATTAACAGTAACAGCAGTAACAACAATAACAATCTATGTAAAAAAAATGAACGTAATGAATGATGTTTCTCTGTCCGCACTATATTGAATCAGCGATAATAATAATAATGATAATAATGATAATAATAATAATAATAATAATAATAATAATAATAATAATAATAATAATAATAATAATAATAATAATAATAAAGTTATAATTTACCATTAGTAAATGGAAATGATAATACTTAAGTTAACACTACTAATTATTAGCATTATGCTAATGATGATGATAATGATACTAATGATAGTGGGAGATACTGGACCCTTTCGAGGTACTGGAAAATCTGAAGGGGGCATTGGAAGACAAAGGGTGGTAGAAGGCGTTCGGTGACCAAAGGAATACAAATCGATACCCCCTACGCATAAAGTCGTATGGAACATTGATTAGTTTTGTATCCATTGATCGAGTACTTTTAGATACTTTTCTACGATAATACTTCTGGCTATAAGCTGAAGGATTTTTTTTAATAATTAAAATCTAATTTTCGACGTATCATTGACGGGAATGCTAATTCAATATATGATCTAAAAGGGGGCTGGTTGGCCGAAAAAGTTTGGGAAACACTGCTATGTACTAACTATCATAACATCAGAAAGACAATTAAAAATAATATACCTCATTATTATCATTGGCTATCTGCGCTATCTGTCTATATTCCTCTGGTTCATTACTATTAATAAGATGACAGCCATAAAAAAGTTATGGGATCATTGTTCCATGAATAAATTGTGTAAATACATGAATAATAGAAATGTTTTCATTGCATAATCCTTCGAGGGCAGCATACTTAATACAGGAGTGTGATTCCAAGAGCTTAAGTTCGTTTCGTTGTTCTACTCAGAACTATCCACATTTGTACACAAATATAAGTATTCGTAAAAGTTTCCCATACACGAGTGGTCTGTCTATTTTTGGTTCAATAATTTCAAGTGGTTTGTGATTAAGATTTTACATACCACAAGAGTGATATTTTATTTATATTTTCAAGTGTATTAAACGACAATAAAAAATTAGTTTTACTTTTCAAACACGTTTTTCTTTCAATTTTTTCATCTAGCACTCTTCCTCTCTCTGTAGCCAGCCACTACTTTATACTACCCCTTTTTCAATAGTGTTGGGACAACAAACAGCAGTAGTCATCCAGGGAGAGAGAGAGAGAGAAAGAGAGAATGTGAGAGAGAGAGAGAGAGAGAGAGAGAGAGAGAATGAGAGAGGTCAGAACACACAAAAAAGTGGGGAGATTTGAAACTGGTGTAAATATCATTCTCCCATTCCCACAGTAGCTATATGACGTGAACAGACAAAAATACATACAAACCAATTTTATGACACTGGTATTCATATGTATAGATGACTTAATTTTAGGCTTCAGATTCGTGATTGAAGAGTTATGAATGAATGACAGTTATAGTGAAGATTGCTCCCATTCAAGAGCAAGCCCCCTCTTCTATCCTCACCCTTTTATATATTTCAAGGCTAGGGGAAAAGAAGAACGGGCATGGTGAAAGAAGCGAGGAACCAGTCCAGGGCTGTAGCCTATGACCTGTTCACGCTTTGCAGCGCAAGGAGTGAATAAATGATAGTGATGTTATCGGGGCAAATATACCGAAGTGGCACTCTCATTCTAAAGCATAACGACCGATCATACCGATTGGCAGGATAATATATTGGATGGTAATAACAAAAATGGTAAGAAGACCAGATCTAGTTATAGACAGCAGGAAAAAAACTTGTCAGATGACAGCATAACTATCTCAGCTATCTCAGCTAGAATACCGAAGATACTGCTGGAGTATTGGGCAGTGTTGCTAATTCAACGCATCTCGATGTTCCAGTAGACCACAGAGTCAAAAAGATGAAAGTAAAACGTTAGACAAGTATCTGGACTTTGCTTAGAAAATGAAAAAACTGCAGAACATGAAGGTGACAGTTGTGCCAATTGTAGATGGAGCACTAGGAACAACCCTGAAGATTTTTTTCAGCGTAGTTAAAAGGATTTTAAAAATCTCAAAAAGAATCGAAACTATCCGGATGACAGCATAACTTGACTCAACAGGAATACGAGAGATAACACTGGAGTATCAGCAGTTGGCAATTCAGCGCTTTTCGGGCTAAATTCAAGGTATTTCTTGTTTTGGCATTTCGAAAAAAAAATGCTAAAGTAGCGCAGGTGTGCTTAAACATTCAGATCATTTGGGGGCTTGTTTTTGTCCATTTTTATTGTCTTCTTTGTGTTTTTTGGTTATTTCTGGCGTTTTTTAGGATTCGAAGACAGAATTTGGCCGTCAGACAGGTGCGAAAATATTTTCTGATTTGAAAACACAGGCATTTATATGTAAAGATGACTGAATGAGTAATGAATGAATGACAGTTGAAGTGAATGTTGATCACATTCAAGCACAAGCCTCCTCTTCTATTCTTACCCTTTATTACATTTCAAGGCTAGGTTGGGAAGGAAAAGAGACATGGTGAAAAGAGCAAGGAGACTTGCTGTCACACTTTGTGTTAAAACTTAATCAGTAACTAAGGATATAATTGTCCTTACCAGTGATTCTCAACAAGGGTGATAGTGCCCCTACCAGGACCACTGTGAATTTTCGAAGGGGCACTAGGGGTTCAGGGGCGCTATAATCCTAATGGGACAGTATTTAACCCTTTTATCGCATGAGTAAAAAATCACAGCATTTTATGTACACAATTTTTTCGCCCAGCTCCTGGTAGCCATTAATTTTATATCAACTATCAAGTGATTATCCTCTAGTTTTTGAAATATTGGCGAGTACCATCATTCTTTTTTTTTTATTTTACAAATAAGAACTTTAGAATTATAAATACTTGTAATATCATTGCACTAATCATTGAACATTTATGACCATTGACCGATGGAATTTCAACATGGGAGCATCAGCCCACGATAATATCTGGAAAAGGGGCGCTGTTAATAGATTAAGGACTTCTGTTCTAGACCATGGTAGTGTAGGGGTCAGCAAGAATACTGAGAAAGGTGCTAGAGATTTACGTAGATTTTATCATTTGATCTCGAGCAATAACCCCTGTTGTGAAAATTAAATTAGTGACAAGTGTGTAAATGAGAATAGGAGGGAGATGGGGAACCAAGTAGTCTTTATTCAATCAATTGATTTTCAGACTTGTAAAATATATCTGAGAGAGCTATTTTCAATAAAAAAAAAATCGTAAACGGGCAAGTTTAGCTATTCTGGACTATTTGGGGCTTTTGAGTGCTTCTTTAAAATACAAAAACGCCAGACTCGTAGATTATATTATGACATCATAGCAGTTGGTTTCTCAATGATGTCACACTTTTGTTGTTTAATGTAACTGGAGCCGACTGCCAGACCGACCAATCGACCGGTAAGTGTCTTTTTGAGATGTGTGGACACATCTAAAAACAATTTAATCACATATTGTGTGGCAGATTCTTCGTAGAAATTTCTGATATATGAACTCCCTAGAAATTTTGTAATGTCTCCATTGTGTGGAATTTAGTAATAACTAAGCAATTACCTCGTCGCTTGTGTAGCTCACACGGCAAATGGATGTGTTGCTATGAAACAAACCGTATTATTAACAAGTGATAGTATCGTGCGATTAGGAAATAATAATCATCATCATCAGCAGCAGCAGCAGCCTTGTACCATCAATCGTTGAACAGATCTTTCCCAAGATTCCCCAGACATCTCTATCATGATCGTCGCAGAGCCATTATTTTCTGAACTTGTCTAGCTTGTCACGCCATCTTGTTCTTGCCGCCACACTTTCGAATATGGTCTCTGGGTATCCACGTTGAAAGTCGTGAGGTCCAGCAGTTATTTAACATTCTCGCAACATGACCAGCCCATTGCCATTGGAGTTTTCTTATGGATTCTAAGACGTCTCTCACTCCTGTTTTTTCTCTAATATACTGTGCTGTTTTGTGATATTTCCATGTGATATTAAGCATTATTGCTCTTGTGCATGCTGCATGGTTCTCTGCTTGAGGGTCAATCTTTTGGTTAGGTTCCATGTTTCAACCCCGTAGGTGACTATCGAGAGTATGCATTTGTTTTATATTCTTTTTTTCAGGAACAATGGGATTTTTTTCGCTCTTCAAGGTTCAGCTTGCTATGCCAAAAGCTTGCCAACTTTGAATAGTTCTTTGTTTGATTTCTTCGTCTTTTGAGGATTTCACGTAGATTCTTTGTCCTAAATAGATGTAGTGGTCTACGTTCTTTAGTTTTTTTAGATCGTTTAGCCTTTGTCTTCAACGTAAGAGGCAAGAAAGTTGGTCTTCACATGAACTCCAGTGAAATAAAGGTCGTGTTCAACAAATATGAATCAATAGCATAGTGTAATAAACACTTAATCAGTTAGTCTTTGACACGAGAGAATTTTGAGCCACAGAATGCTCTACCCTCTTCAAACCAAAATTTCAAATTATTCTCTTCCCAATATATCTATATCACCCCTTTAAGAGTTGTGCGCCTTACGTTCAGAATCAATGGTGCTCGTTGTCCAGGTCTGACAGTAATAAGGTCGGTAAGGATATTGAGAAAGGTGCTGGAAATATGAAGAGACTTTCAAGCTTCTACCACCAGAGACCAATGGTGTGATGATGAAAAGTACGTATAATTGTAGGACTATAACCGACTGAGGTAGTACTTGTTTTACTATTTGTCGTCGTGATAGGCATATTAGTCTGACCAAACAACTACTACTATTACTACCACTAATACTTATGCTGTTTCATCGCAGTGATCTTACCACTGTTGCCAACTCAAAAATTATTTTCGTTTTTGTTTTTGACAGCCAGAACGTTCTGAAAAGAGCTAATTAACAAAAAAAAAAACACTCAAGAATAGCCGAAACACACAAAAAGGTGTTAGAAATGGTCGAAAACACGTAAGAAATGGCTGTAATGCTTGGGCACGCCTGCGCTAATTTAGCAATTTTCTGCACCGCAAAAACTGAATTTAGCGCGAAAAGCTCTGAATTGGCAACACTGATTGCAACTATTTCTACTACAGCAAAAAGCAACTGGTACAATTCAGACGATAGTGTTACTGCTATAGCGTCGAGTGTCTGTCGTTTATATTACGATTGTCACTCTAGTTGCCACTAATATCATAATAAAGACATGATAGAGATACTAATACTAATATTGTCGCTTATATCGTTGCTCATTTAGAAACGATCCCTGGGTCGATTGACAGATGCTTAATAATGTATCATTTACGCATCGGCCCCTCTTCGTATGACTCAAACCGCAACAATAAAAAAAGACCACTATTCTTTCTCTCTATCAAATCCCATAAGTACGAACTTATGTATCATGAAAGATGAAGTACACCCCGTAAAACGCAAAACGTATTTAAAATATTCATAATCAATATCTGGTTCATCATCATCAGCCTTTTAGCGTCCATCGTTGGGTATATACCTCTCCCAAGATTCGCTCGATCTCTCTATCGTTGGCGTTGCGGAGCCAGTATTTTCTGTTAGATACAGTTTCGCATATGATCTCTGCGGATCTATTTTGTGAGCTGGGATGTCCATCGGCTGTCTGACTTTCTTGCAACATGGTCAGCCCATTGCCATTTGGTTACCAAG
This sequence comes from Thysanoteuthis rhombus, assembly GCA_963457665.1. Lineage (NCBI taxonomy): Eukaryota > Metazoa > Mollusca > Cephalopoda > Oegopsida > Thysanoteuthidae > Thysanoteuthis > Thysanoteuthis major. The sequence continues at coordinate 37,353,950 of OY735230.1, forward strand.
CAAAAAAAATGGAGTTCATGAACAGTAGTTCACCTACTGCATAAATCTTGGAGGGGGGCATCAGTCACTAGCTACGTCATTGCCTTTGATATTTTTCGTTTTAGATTGGTTAGTAGGCTCGTTAGCGCGGTAGATAGAGGTCTATAACCGCACCTCCATGTCACCTTATGTGAGAAACAGAGAACTGACAGGACGGACAAACGTACAGCAGCCGCTGTCTCCACCTCGAGCACCGGTAGGAGACTTCTTTTTTTTTTAAAGCTAGTATTTGAGCAAAATAATTCTCTTTTTTTTTCCCGAGCCATCTGCTATTTTCTCAACTTGCTGCCACTGGATTTTAGAATTCAGCTCAAAAAAACATTAATAATAATTCATCAAATAAGACTCAAATGTTGCCAAGAAATGCTATATTTTAGTTAAGTTTCCAGTGTTTTGTTCGTTTGTTTTTTGTTTTTTTTTAATTCAGAAGATATTTCTACGAAACTCCAAGTAATTTGTTTTAAAAAAAGTAAACAGAATTTATTATTTTGAATCGGAATGTGGTTCGCTTATGAAAATTATTACGATTATGTTTTGTTCACAGGTCAACATTTTTCCTCATTTTCAATTTTTGAAAAAATCTCAAGGCCAATAGAGTTGCTCAAAGAATGTGTATATCCTACTTTTCACATCAAATCGAGGCCAAAATGCTTGAGCACGCCTGCTCTAATTTAGCTATTCGTACTGCCAAAACTTAATCTACCTTACTAATGGCACAAAATTTTCACAATAAACTTATCTTCTCTACAAGTTTGATATCTTTATTCCCTCAAGCGTCAATTTACTTTCGAAAACCTCAGTTCTTACACACACTGTAGGCTTACAATTTTCTGTTTAAAAATTAGTTTTAGAATTCAATTCAGTTTTAAGATCTTTATATTCTTATATCAAAATTCATATCTGATCTTGATGCTAAAAATTTATTTCCAAAAGTGGAGAACCCATTTTAAACCGAATCATAAAACGTGTCGCATTTAATAACACAGGTCTGCACAATTAAAGCTATTAAAATTGTTTCAATTCTAGGAATTGATTTTTCCGCTCTTATTAGCACAAAGATTTTCACCAATTAAATGATAATGCGTGTCTTCTAATTGCAAATTTTCCTTTCTCATCAAATCTCACTAAATCAGTGGTTTCCAACCTTTTCATTACCAAAGACCTGTTTAAGTGAATTTTTATATGGACTCAAGGCTTTTGAAAGATTTGCCCAATCAACAAGCTCACAAATTACAGGCTTTCAAAAGGTCTGTCCCCCACCCCAGTAACACATTTTGCGATCTTGGAACTTCGCGATTTCAGGTTTGAAATCACTGCACTAAATGTTGAAGGGGGCTTCTAAGGAGCCAAGCCCCCTTTCATATCTCCAGATATGCCCCTGTGTTTTACATCTATATTAAACAAAATCGGATTGAAGAGAAATCTTAAATCAAAATATTTCACGCTTCTAAATCATAGGAGGAAAAAAGAAGCAAAAGGATCAAGAGAAGAAGAAAAAGAAGAAGAAGAAGAAGAAGAAGAGGAAGAAGAAGAAGATGAAGAAGAAGAAAAAAAGAAGAAGAAGAAGAGGAAGAAGAAGAAGATGAAGAAGAAGAAAAAAAGAAGAAGAAGAAGAAAAAAAGAAGAAGAAGAAGAAGATAAACGGCATCAAAAGAAGCAACAAGAAGAAAACTTTTCAATCAAGTAATTCGTAAAATGAATATCACAATACATTCATCATATCCACGTCTCCGAGAAAAAGAATGACTACGCTTACTACTCAATGATACTTTCTTATGAGCATTGTTTATTCTTATTCCGTCAATTCTCAACCATAATCATTAGTCTTTATACATATAAAAGCGATTTGGGGGGCCAAAGACTCATGATTCTCCCGGGTGACCTAAAAACCGTACAACGTCAGCTCAGCAGCAAAGTCAGCAATACCATCAGAGATGGTATGGCCTAACTGGTTGGTGGTGTGTATGGATCCCTTAGTTTTTGCAGTCTTTGATTTCGCTCTTACTGTAAAAAAAAAATGTGATGAACAATCAGAAGCAGTGGGTGGGACCTGTGGACTTTGTAACCATGATGAGGTGCTGGAACTTTGGGGCGTTATATATGCAAGGGACCATGAAAAAATTTTTTTAAATAATCATTAAAAATATTCTCTTTAAATAATCTTAACAAATTTACGTTTCGGTCCAACTTGGACTTTGAGTTACCACTGGAACAAGGACTGGCAAAGAGAGAAGGACAGATAAATCTTCACGCTGGGTGGAATAAATAAGGACAATGAAAAACAGGTCTAATTAGTCAATCAACAGAAATCGTCACACGACCAACGCCTTTTGGCAGCGTGTCCTATTAAGAGTGATCAATTAAAAATGTTGAAAAAAGGTTGATCAAAAGAATCTGACACAAACTAAGGGAAAGGGAACAATTTAGCAAAGCCTTACATTGGAATTTGAACCACCTTCTTTAATACTTATTGGGTGGGTTTCAACAAACAGAAGATCTGTTTTTCAAGACATGATAGTTCTTGTCCGAATTTTGTTATACTATTAATCATAATGTATGATATGGTCTGGCTATTTCCCTCGTTATGACTAGATGAACAAATAGGCAAGAAGAATAGTCAGACCATATCATACAGAATGATTAAGGAGTAAATGTTGAGACCTTCAGATTTTCAATACAATTGGTGCAGCAAAAAAAAAAAAAATTAAATTCTCCTTCTTTCCACCTGTTAATTCATTGTTGAACCATTTAGCTATCAAAGCCATACCGTTTTGTCTACAGACTTGGAAATTTGCAACAGTACTCCACAAGGCCTCTTCTAAAATGTTTTGGTTACTTTTTGGAGAAAAAATCTTTTTTGACCATTGGGGCCTCATTCTGACTAGTTGGATTGTTTGCGTGTTCCAGCGCTATATTGTTTTTTCTTTTTTAAGGACTTGAAAATTGACATCAATACTCTTTTTGGAAAAGAATCTTTTCTTTATGATGGGAAAAAAGCTTTTTTGTCTGCAGGTATGAATCAGCACTCCACCATAATCCTTCGGAAATCGCTATTTTGATATCAGGAAAACGTTTTGAAATTTGGGGGGCCTTATTTTGACAGGTTTATTAATTTTTAATACATTTTTACTTTATTTTAGATGTTTTCCTATGGAAAACACAAGTGATGTCATAAATAAAAATTATTCTATCCATATTTATTCTTTGATGAAATTTTTTTTCATAACTTCAAATTTTGACGTCATGGTTGTACAATTATTGACTGTGTTGGCAAGTCCATTATTTTTCCTTTCTTTCATATAGTTTTCCTTTATCTATTCTTTCTTCACATTTTTCCAACCCTTCCTTCCTTCTTTTCTGGTGTCTTTCTCAATTTTGTCTCTTTTTTATTTCCACCTTCTTTTCTTCTAGTCTCTCTTCCTTTTCTTCTTTTTTCTTTCCTTCTTTTCCCCTGTCTTTACTGCTTTTCTCACTTTATATCTTTGTTTCTTCCATATGTTTCCTTCTTTTTTCCTCTCGCTTTTGCTATATTTATCTTTCCTACCTTACTTTCATTTCTTTTCTTCTTTTTCATATTGTTTCCTTTTTCTCTTTTTGTTAATCATCTTTCCAGATTCTTTTGTCTATTTCATTTGTCATTCAACCAAGGATTTATGCTTCTTCATTATTTTCTTTCTTTGTCGTCTGTCATTGAAATACGTATGCTGTGCTTCGTTTTTTCCTATCTAGCTATCTCTCTTTCTTCCTTTCTTTCTTTCTTTCTCTTTTCTTTTTTTCTTCTTTTCTTTCTTCTTTTCTTTCTATTTTTCTTTCTTCTTTTCTTTCTATTTTTCTTTCTTCTTTTCTTTCTATTTTTCTTTCTTCTTTTCTTTCTATTTTTCTTTCTTCTTTTCTTTCTTACTTCTTCTAGAACATCATATTTTCCCCTCTCCCTTCATTCTCTTTTTTCTATTCTTTCTTTGCTTCTTTCTTTTGTAGCTTATTTCCCCTCTTCCATTCATTCATTCTTCTTTTTTCATTTTGTCACACGTCTTTCATCTTCTCTTTCTTCTTTTGTTATTTTCCTCATGGATTTTCCCTCTTTCTATCTTCTTTTTCTTTTTTCTTACTTTTTTTTATTCCTTTGTTCTTCTTCTTTCTTTCTTTCTTTCGCATAACTTTTTTCTTTATTTCTCTTTCATCTTTCTTTCTCTTTTTTCTGTCTTTCATTTTCCCCAGTCTCTCTTTCTTTTATTTTTTACTTTCTCTTTGTTTCAACACTCTCTCGTTTGATCTTTTTTGTTTTTCTTTGTTTTTCTCATACTCACTGGTCGGTTTCTCTTTATTATTTTCTCTTCTATACACTTTCCGTTGTCTTTCCTTTCTCTCAATGCTATCCTCTTCAATCCAGTATAAAAAATATATATGTATCGTCTATACATGTGAACTTCCACATTTTCTCATGTCAAAACCATTTTTTTCTCATTCTCTGGCAACAGCACACAGGTGAGCACTCTCTCTCTCTCTCTCTCTCTCTCTCTCTCTCTCTAACTTCATGGTCTGAGGAATCAGTTCTGTTGTGAGAATTTCATTCTCCTCATTCCTTACTTGTTATGCAAGAAAAGAAACTTGAAAAAATATTTCAAGAACACTTTTTACGGCCTTGATTCAAAGATGAATTTTAAAGTACAGTAATAAGAGTGAAAAAAAAACATAATCATCCTAAGCACTGGTCATTTGAACTCAACATAATTTCCTCTCTTGCGGTCATTTGAACTCAAACATACTTTCTTCTCTAGTGTTTCGGTGCATACATCTCTCTCTCTCTCTCTCTCTCTCTCTCTCTCTCTCTCTCTCTCTCTCTCTCCTGTTATATATATATATATATATATATATATATATATATATATATATATATATATATATATATCATGTTGGATGAAGTAAGTGACGCTGAACCGGCTGCTGATCACCCCTTAGCCAATTTCACATATTGCAGTCCCTCTCTGTCTCTCTTGTTAACCCTGAAGTGATAATCACAAATTTGTTTAGTCCTTCAACAACTTTGGATATAAAGTTTTGTAGATTCTTCGAGACTTTAACGCGTCGCCATTTTGGTACTTCGCCCCCTAGAGGGACATTTCATTGGTGAAATGGTTAGAATCATTGAAAAGCTACGTGTTCATCATCTTTATCAAATTTTGTTCGGTGAATGATAAGAAAGTTCGTTATGGTTCATTTGCACGTTAAAGCCGGTATTCATTACATCGATGATCGTTATAGCGAGGGTACATCCGAAAAAAAACATGCTACCTAAACACATACAAAGCCACTTATTGTTGTATGATTTGTCAAAACTAACATAGCGACTCCTTTATTTTCAGTCAAAATTAAACACGAAAATAAATAAGTCTTAGCTTTAAATAATAAACCCTAAAACTAGCCCCACATACAAAACATCATCCTTTTATCTACTGTCCATAAAAGCTCTGAACACACTTGTTCACTCGCTCATTTGAACCCCCATCTTTCTTAATTGGTTACTCCTTTCTTTCTCCCTGTTTCTTTTTTTTTCTCTGGGACTGGTATTATTTCGCCTATCAATTCCAACTTTACCGTCTTTCCCTCGTGGCAAATCACAGTTCTAAACATTGGTAATTACATTTCACAGATGTTGAGGTATCTATCATACGCTCAGTCACCTGTGTCCTCTTCTCTTGCTCAAAATTACGTATTCACATCACTCTCTCTCGTGAATGCAATTACTACACATCAGTCACGTTATCTGTCTTCTAATTCTCCTTACTTCAGGAAGCGCTCAAGGGTTAAACCTCATGCATTTTCTACGACTTAAATAGTCTTTCCATCGTGTGTTTTCCAGCGTCTGAGAATGACCCCCGAGTTTCCCATAAGCGATCACAAATTCTAGTGTCGTATATCACCCACAACTTGGCAGTTATCCTTCCACTCATTCTCGGTTTGCATAATCATTCATTTGTTCTCTAAAAACCTAGCCTTATTGACTCAAAGCATTCCAGTCACCTTCGCTTCATTAACGCACGGCTACTACGACTACTCTGCCAATAGCTCCTACCTTTCGCTTAGACGCCATCTTCTATCTCTCTCTTCTACATAGCAACAAGCTTACACTGTATGTCCATACTATCACAGATCAAATCTCTTCCTTTAATAATAAATAAACAACACTCTCCTTCTCTCTGAAGATGTTACATATCAATCTAATCTAAACAGGCCTTTTCTATCTCGATTGCGCTTATTAATGTTTACATGTATTTTCCTTTTAGCTCCGTATTTATTGTTTTAACTGTTTCATCGTTGAATTTACGCCCTATTTGTTTATCAAAACGTTCGTATGTGTCTTATCTACGATTACGAACTCTGTTGAATCTCAGCGTCCATATAAATACTTGCCGTTAATATTCTTCCTCCTGCCATGGTGATAATTGACTGCCTTCCTTCACCAACACAAATAGTAACGTCAGCAGTCAGCACGTGACGGTAAAAATGAAACACGTGGAAATAAATTCCTTTGTTCTCGACAACTACACTATGGATTCGCTGCACAGGACCCAACTACCATTGCTACTCTCCCTTGCATAATATGAAAAATCAGCATACCGATACTAACATTAAATTGAAAACTGACTGTCGCTTCCTATTCACAATGTCTCTCTCTCTCTCTCTCTCTCTCTCTCTCTCTGGAAAACTGCTAGCAATTGCATCCTTTATATCCTGTTGCAACTGGGTAAAGGTGATCTTAGTGGGCGATAAGAATTTTTACAACACAATCTTTCTCGTGACTGCTCCCAAAATTTGTAGACATGGATTGAAATTCATAAGTTTAGTATTTTATAGAAGGTGAACATCTCATCCTTTCTGCTTTGAACAGAAAATATGTATAGTACTTAATAATTCAGATTGATATTCTTGTAAGGTGCTGTCAGGTAAGGTACGCAAAAAACTCATCGGTATCTTTCAATAAACTTTTTGACTTTTATCACTTACTGATGTGAGACAGTTTTTAAAAAATAGGACTCTGAAAGAATCTATAGACGGCAAATATCTGAGCAACCACAGATTTGCAGACGGCATCGGTTTTTTTTTTCGCAGAGAATCTACACGACCTCCAACTAATACTAGATGAAACGAAGAAAGCAAAAGAGCCGGCCTACTCATTAACTCCCGGAAAACAAGTCATGTACTACAATCACATCGGGAATAAGGACATAACTCTCAAAATCGAAGATGCAAAACTGCGGAAAGTAGACCACCACATCTACCTAGGACGACAAATCTCTATGAAACCTACGGAAGAGGAAGAGATCAAGCGAAGAATAAACCTAGGATGGCAAGCCTTTGGTAGAGCAAGCTCAACCTTCAAAAACAAGACTATCCCAATAATCCTGATAAGAAGAGTATACAACCAATGCATCCCCTTGATAGTCACTTATGGAACTGAAACATTGAACCTAACCAAGAGACAGAACCACAAACTGAGAAGCATGCAACAAATAAGATCTACTAGAAAAATTGAAATGGCAATGGGCTGGTCATATTGCAAGAATGGCAGACAACTGATGGACATCAAGACTCACAACATGGATCCCCAGAGATCACATGAGAAACTGAGGCCGAAAAAAAAACAAGATGGTGAAATGAACTAGACAAATTCAGGAAAATACAGGCTCTGCGTCGCCCATGATAGAGAAATGTGGCGGATCCTGGGGAAAGTCTATGTTCAACGACGGACGTCAAAGACTGATGATGATGATGATGATGATGATGATGATATCTATGTCTGTTTGTTTTTCAGTAACATATCAGAAAAAAAGAAAACTTCAACAAATACGGAATTTTTATAACCAATGCATCTCCCCAATAGTCACTCGCGGAGCTGATACATGGAACCTAACCAAAAGACAGACCCGTAGATTGAGGACCATGCAACGTGTACATGGTCGAATTATGCTGGGCCTCACATGGAGAGACCACGAGACAGCACAATACATCCGAGAAAAGGAAAGAGTCAGGGACATCATAGAATCCATTAAAAATCTCAAATGGCGGTGGGCTGGCCATGTTGCACAAATGGCAGACAACCAATGGACATCTCTACTCTCGACATGGATCCACTGAGATCACATGCACAACTGAGGCCGGCATAATATTAGATGGAGAGACGAGCTAGACAAGTTAAGGAAGTAATGGCTTCGCGACACCCATGATAGAGAAGTGTGGCGAATCCTGGGGAAGGTCTATGTTCAACGACGGACGTTAGAAGACTGATGATGAAACTCCGAGAAGAAATTTTACACAGTAGAGCCTAAAAAATAGTTCGGGACACAAAAAATTCTCCTCAGATGTTTTTAGGTACGAATATTTGATACATACAGTACAGAAAGACAGCCAAAATTCTAGATATCGTGAAAGGTGGGGTTACCAGTGTTGCCAAACTAGCGCTTTCCAGGCTAAGTCTAGCGTGATCTTGTTTTGGAGAGTGACAAAATTCTACGTTTAGTGCTATTTTCAGCAGTTTTAGCCATTTTAGCTACTTTTGGCTATTTGAGCCAAATCTAGCAATTATCAACTATCAAAATGACAATAGGAAAGGGTAAGTGTTCGTAGCGCCTTTTGGTGTGTATGACGCTCTTTTTAGGTCAATTTGGCGCGAAATTTTTTCTTTGTGGGCCACACTAGGAGGACACTCTGAGTTAGCGACCCAGGCGACTGCAACTTTAGGAACACCACTGAAGTGAGTGACACCACTTCGGGGCTTGTTACCTCTTAGCCAATTTTACAAATTACACCAACTCTCTCTCTCTCTCTCTCTATATATATATATATATATATGTGTGTGTGTGTGTGTGTGTGTGTGTGTCATTCTCTTTTCTCTCCCCCTCTCTCTCTCTCTCTCTCTCTCTCTCTCTCTCTTCCTCCTCTCTCCCTCTCTCTATCTACGCTTTCTCTCTCATGCACTCTACCGATTTTTTCGGTTTCCGGTTTGTGTGTGATGGGACAGGAGGAGATTTATTGTAAAATTTCTGTCTCATCCAATTACCTAAACGCTTCATCATCCTGTCGGTGAACGGTCATTCATTCATTTTCAAGCCACTTGTTATATATATATATATATATATATATATATATATAAGTTCAAACTCCGACTGAAATCTGCTTTCACTTCTTCCTTAGTGAAAACATGAATCCTTCTCCGCTCTTTTGAGCTTTGTGTAAAGTAGCGGGTGAAGTTTCTCTCTCTCCCCCCCTCTCTCTCTCTCTCTCTCTCTCTCTCTCTCTCTCTCTCTCTCTCTCTCTCTCTCTCTCTCTCTCGCTCGCTCACGTGATAATATACAGAGCTTAGATAGGCTCTACTGCAGACAGCGTTTGGGCACTACTTTGATTAAGAGTTTCAAATGTGGGGTAACTACGTGCATACGATGAAAGATCGCGCTGTTGGCTATCCAGAATTTTCTCGGTCCTCCCGGCTGTTGCTGCAGGCATCAGGGAATGACTATGACACTTCTCCACAGTGCAATGGGTAAGTGCTGTCTAGGGGGACTGCTCCCCTGCCACTGAGCTTCCGTTAATTGTTATTGACTTCCAAACTTTGAGGGTCAGAAAAAAACTAGGTTCTGGTAATATTAATTTTCAATGGAAATTCAACACCCACTAATTCCTCTGCCCATTTCTACAGTGCTTTACAATGATAGGGGTGATCTAAATTTTCCATTAGAAGTTTCTAGAATAGGTCATCTGAGACTAGAACTCTTTGACTGATAATGGCTCTTCTCGGAACAATAGACAGTACATGTCAGATAGTAAGAATAATTACTGCAGTAGTTGTAATCTTAAGTAATCTGAAATTTTAAATGAAGCATTGTCAAAATCAGGACAACAACAACAACAACAGCAATCTCCACTATGTTTAGGGTAATGAACTCTTTGCTATTTATATATACTCGTCAAATCAATCAGATTGATAGACGTGTCATTTCTATTCCATGATTTGAAACCATTACATAGTGATTGCTAGACAGTCCTCTAACCAACTGAACCAAACTGACACGTCTTATAAATCTACAAATGTATTTATTAAATGTATAATACAAAAGCAGCAATAATCAACTTCAGTCGGAATAGAAGTTGGAGTGAAGTTTTGCACTGAAGCAACCAGGCTTGTTATTTCCTGGCTATTTTTCTCTCCTCTTCATCGTTTTCTTTTTGTATCTTTTGCTTTGTTTTTTTTTTTTTTTGTTTATCCTGACGCTCGGGTCGTTACATTCTGCGACCGTTAGGTAATTCTGTATGACACGATTTCTTTGGGAATCCCATTGATTTTCAGGTGGGTTGTTTATTTCTTTTATTATTTCGTTCATCTATTTTTGGATTGAATGATCTCTCGTAAACTGATTTATTGTTTGTTGCCATCTGTTGTTGCAATATGAGTAATCGGAAAGATGCACGCGAGCTGTTGTCCCCTCAGCAATAACTCACAATATTTATAGTCACCAAATGTAGCTTCTGTACAACAAACAAGGAAATGGAGGATAATCGAAAGATTGAATTACGCTAACCTTTCAAGTAGGCCGGCCTTGTCAATCAGACAACAAAAAAAAAAGAAAATTTGCAATCTTGCTTTATTTTCACATCAACTGGAAAACGAACTACTGGCTCACTTATCATACTTTCTATGTTTCACTTAGTGAAGATTGTGCTACTTTCAAATGGGGTCTGCTAGCCTTGGAAATAAGCCTCTGAAAACCAGGTTTTCCCTGGGATCGAACACAAATCACTGACAGACTTTCAATGTTTTCTTAGTCTCAGTTCGACAAAATTTGGATAAAAAGGCTCTGCTACACCAATCTTTCAAGAAAGGATCCACCCCTCGCCTTGGAAAGGACCATTTGAAATCCCTGTTCCCCTGGGTTCGAAAAAAATCGCTGTTACCGCAGCTTAGAAGCAGTCTAATGGTATTTGAGCTGCGACTTAATCCCATGGGAAAATTTATATGATGGTTGGAAGACGGTATGGTACCAACATTCCAAATAGGGACAGAAGAACAGCCTACTTTGATAATCAGAATTCAAAATCCCAAGAGATTGGAAATTTATATCTAACCAATCTTCGTAAGTGGGGACAGATTACTTGCCAGCCTATAAAATCTATCTAACCTAAATAAAAAAGAAGTTATAATCACTGAAAATGAAAATGAAAAATGATAGACAGATTAATATGAAAAGGGTGAGATAGATAGATAGATGAATAGATAGATAGATGGATAGAAAGAAAGAGAAAGACTGAGATAAGTAGATCGATGGATAGAAAAAGACTGAGATGGATAGAGAAAGACTGATAGATAGATAGATAGATAGATAGATAGATAGATAGATAGATAGATAGAGAAAGACTGAGAAGGATAGAGAAAGACTGATAGATAGATAGATAGATAGAGAAAGACTGAGAAGGATAGAGAAAGACTGATAGATAGATAAATAGATAGATAGATAGATAGATAGAAAAAGACTGAGATGGACAGAGAAAGACTGATAGATAGATAGATAGATAGATAGATAGATAGATAGATAGATAGATAGATAGATATACCAAGATAGATCCTTACACCTGTTGAAGAGCAGCCAACTGTTGTCAGGTCTTAGATCAACACATTGATTATTCTGGAATTTTCTGTTTACACGAACGTAGAGAACCGATTCCAAGAGCAAACTCAACAGACAGAAAAAACTCAATAACAACAGACCAACATTCGAACTAATCAATACATTTCGAAAATACGAATATATATATCGCATTTGGCGTCAAAACAACCCGTGACCTTTCGAAAGGTTAATACACACAAACATACACACATACACGCATCGTACATAGATACATATGTACATATATATATATATATATATATATATATATATATATATATATATATATATATATATATACGTACATATATTACATAGATATGTGCAAATATATATGTATACATATAAATGCACGTATGTATGTATATATATATATATATATATATATATATATATATATATATATGTATTCTTCTTAATTAGCATTAAGTAATTACGTGTTTTAGTGCATTTCTCAATTGATAAGTACAATAAAAGACGAAACAAATTTGTTCTGATGATATATATATATATATACATATATATATATATATATATATATATATATATATATATATATATATATATATATATATATATATATATATATATATACTTGCAAGGATATATTCAGAGTGAACGTTAGCATTTCGTACCTAACGCACAAGATCAGCAACCGGCAATATATATATATATATATATATATATATATATATATATATATATATATATATATATAGCTTAAGGCAGCTTAGCCAAATGAGCAAAGCTATATATATATATATATATATATATATATATATATGTATATATAAATATATATATACATATATATATATATATATATATATATATATATATATATATATATATGTATTGTATATAGAGAGAAATCTTACTTAAATTATTTAGTTTTGAGTGTAAAAAAACAGACACTCCACTCAAGAAGAAGCAGATTTTATTGCAATAAAGTCTTGCATCAAGTTATGTTTTGCTGTTCTGAATGTTGAATTTGCAGAAGTAACTCTTACATGAATCAATCCAAGTATTTATTCCATTCTGCTAAAATATTATTCAGAATCGATAAATAGAATCGAAAAGTCTAACAGACATTGCTATTTTGAACAGTTACCAAACTAGTTAGTTAGATAGTTTCCAACTTGACCAATATACATTTTCGAAAGACTGAAATCATAGGCAAGATGAGTTTGTGATTTTTCAAATGCTTTTGATATAAACAATGATATTTTCATGTTATGAAAAGGTACTGTTCGTAAAAATCAGGGTGTTCGGAAAGTAATTACATATTTCTGTGTTTGGAAAATTATGAAAAAGGAGAACATATATATATATATATATATATATATATATATATATATAATGAACCCTAACACTATTGTTTTTACTAATTTATTTCCTCAGTCATTTTAAGAATAACCCAATCACCTTTCCGTAATTGTCTTAGATATATAGAAATATACCAAACGTAGAATAAACAAAACAATTGAAATAATAACTGAGGTCATGTAAAAATGAACCTCAACACTATGGAGCAGATTAAAGTTTTTAAAAAAAATATTTCCAAAGGAGAAACGTACTACAAAGAGCTGATGTTTTACCAACTCATTGATAAAGAAAGTGTCTACAGTATCTGCTGCAAATTTATAACTACCGGACACTAAATAATCTCCACTATGTGAAACATAAGCAGTGTGACTAACAATTAAACAAGGAAAAGAAAATAGAGAAAGAAAAGATATATATATTTATATGTATGAACAGAATGAGATGAAGGTTCTCCACCCCGAAAAATGGAAAAGTTCTTAAAAAGGGATCTAAAATAATTCGAATCATTCGCCTGAAGAAGCCCGAACAGGGCACGAACATATACTCGTTTTTGTAGCAATTCCTTTTTTTCATTACATATATATAAACTCAATAGCTATTCTATATCAATATAACACACACATATATAAGCAACTTGAATATTCTATATCAACATAACACACACATATATAAACCAAATTACTATCTTATATCAATATTAAACATAGTGTGATGTTCATATGTATGTACCTGCTCATAAGTATTTGAACAAGTACAAACTGGTTTTTACCAATGACTTCGTTCATTGCAAAATGTCTTGCTGAAATCTTTCTAATTAGTTTGGCAACTCTTCCAAATACCCATGTTTGTTGGCGTTGTCATTTTCCTGACCCCCCCCCCCAATAAGAATAGAAAACCAGAATAGAAGAAACTTTTGCCACCAACGACATTGAATTTTTGTCAGAAAGTGAGTATATCTGAATAAATACATCGAAATGAGCGATGGTCACATTGAACTTTATTTCTAACGCCTTGCATATGTCTATCTTTATTAGAGCTGGAGTTCGAAACCATCAACCAAAACTGTCACAAAAACCGTCAGTATAGTTTTTTTTTTCAGTTTTCAAGTTAGTCTGGCTGATTGTAGGAATGTCTCACGCATACAGGCTACACCGATGGAGCTAGAGGACTAAAAGTTTAAACAATTACTCCTTATTATGTCCACGAAAAATGTTCTTTTGTTTGTTTGTGTTTGTTTTTGTTTTTGTTTTTGTTTTTTCAGAATTACCCCACAAATATCTTTTTGTAGGGAGTTCAGTTTGCAATATAAGCTAATGCTAAATTGTCCCTTAGTTTGTGTCCGATTTTCCTTTAAATTCAGGCTTTTTAGTGATCACGGCCTAAAAAAAAAGCAAGAGAGGTAACCCATTCATTGATCAATCCTTTTGCGAATTTTTTTGATTGATCACCCCGAAAATTTTACCAGAGGACGTAGGTTGCATGACAGATTCTATTGAGTAACTAACCACACCTATTTGCTTACTGCATCAATAAAAGTGTGTGTATGTGTGTATATGCGCGTGCGCATATATGTGTGTGTGTGTGTGTGTGTCCTTTTATAAGTCGAAGAGGGGTCTGAACAAACATGTGTCTTTTTGACAACTACTGAATATTTCCTGCTCGACTCCAGAAGAGATCAATAGTATGATTTTTCTTCTGCATCTTCAGTGTGATATTTAATGAATAGGCAAGTTAAATCGAGGCAGGAAGACGCCATTGTCAAAGAATGAAACAGATGTCGAACCCCTTTGTCAGCGGAGTCATAATGTTGACTATTTGCAAGGCGGATGAAATATGCAAAGTTCACTTTATTGACTAATCACCGTCCAGACAAAAATATCGGTTTTTAATTCATCACTGTCTAGAGTAATCCAGTTTGAGTCGCATTAAAAACAAAAAGGCATGTCTTCTCTGTTCGGAGTGTAAACTTTCTTCTATGTCCATGTATATATATTGACAAATGTGTAATACCTCTGTTATAGATTGGTGGTAACAACATTATCTATCTATCTATCTATCTATCTATCTCGAGATCACGGTTAAAGATATTATAGAAGTCATTCATTATTCTCAAGTGTATATTTTCATACTGCAGTGCAGGTGTAGACGTATACAGTTCCAAGCAAAAAAATGACCCAAGCTTTTGTATTATTCTTTTTACAATTACTCTTTCGTTCTATCAATTATCGATTAAATATTCAAAAATGTGATACTACAGCTCATGCAGTTTTTGAGTGCAGAGAAGGTTTTAATATGGGATATTTTTGCTTTCCAATGGAGACACGTGTAATTTTTTTCTGAGGAAAATAGATGGAAGAATACTTCTTACGGTAAAGATAAACATTGGAATTAAGTGGCACAACTATCTTGAATTGGAACCTCTGCTTTAACTAAGATTGGGTTGAAGGGATTAGTTTTAACATTGTCATTTATTTTTTTTCAAACTGTATTCCTTTTTGGTGAAAAGTCTAGGCTGTGTTAATTCAACTTGTTTTTTTTTACTGGTTGTGGAGAGATTTCTTTCTTATTTTGTTATCGATTATATGGCCCAGTCGCCTGATTTTATCTTCAACAAGACCTGGTGTTATAATATTCACTTCTGAGGTGTCGAGTAGCGGGAATAGAGGCGCAAGGAGACCTCGAGAAGCAGTCCTGATTGAGTTTCAAAGTTACGTTTGGTTCATTTTACATTCAATATATATGGAGTTAGTGACAAATTACAATAAAAATATTTGTAATCTTTTTGTTCTTTTCAGAAAATTGAGCCGTTTGATCAAGCTGTCCGTTGTTTGCGGTGTGCTGTATCAATGTTTTCTCAGTTTATCTCGGCACCCCACACTTGGTCAGTGTTTCAAATTATTTTCCTACTAGTTTGGTCTTAATATGCGCCCATATGTTCACTATATTGCTAAGATCTTTTATATGATTGAAAGCGCTTGGCAAATTTTCCTGCCCAGGAGTGTACTCACATCGCTTGTGTTAAACATTAATGCTAGCATCCAACACTACTGAGGTGGATTAGCTTCTACACAAGTCTTGGGTTCGTCATCATCAATAGTAGCTAACCATCCATTACGTGTTGTATCTCCAAATGATTTATCCCCAATTGAAACCATCCTTAATCACTCACTAACTTCACTTTAAGCGAATGCCGTACATATCATACGGACTGCTCCTACTGCTTTTGTTCCCAGTTGGATTTCGTACAATAGAAAAACTTTCAATTTCGGGTCGCTATTATGATCAAGAGACAGACCTACAAAATGAGAAGCATGCAGCGTGCACATGAGAGAATCATGCTCAATCTTACATGGGAAGATCACAGGATAGCACAGTACATAAAGAAGAAAATGGGAGTCCGAGACATAGAAGTCATAGAAACTATAAAAAAATTCAAATGGCAATGGGTAGGCCATGTTGCAAGAATGAAAGACAACCGATGGACGTCCCGACTCACGACTTGGATCCCAAGAGATTACATGAGAAACCGAGGCCAACAGAACACAAGATGGAGAGATGAACAAGACAAATTCAGGAAATACTGACTCTGCAATGCCCATGATAGAGAATTGTGGCGAATCCTGGGGAAGGTCTATGTCCAAGGACAGACGTTAAAAGAATGATGATGATGATGATGATGATCGTGATCATGATGATGATGATGATTTCACTCGTTAAAGGTATATTCTTCTGAATTTTATCTGCTAATAAATAATGTATGTACGTTTCATGTTGGCGAAAGTGGTTGTCATTAGCAGCTGTGTTACTCTCTTCAAAACTGATCAAAGAGAGAACATCGAAAATGGCACAAGATGTCTTCCTTTTTGGATTCTTGCTATAAATCTGTTTTTCATCGTTACCGTCTATCTTGTCCAAAAAGTTTTTCTATATTTGGAGCGTTTAACTTCTTCTTCTCATCTTTTACGCAGTCACAACGTTCCGGCCAATTCATTTTCACGGCACTCTACAGATATTACATTTTACTCCTGAAGAAGACCGTAGAAATGAATCGGACAAAACACTTCTTATACCAAACAAGAAGAGAAAGACAAGTGTTTGAATGTTGACTGGTGTTTGTTTCCATGAATTCATGTAGGAACCATTTTTTAGTTCGGGAATTTCAATTAAGGCTTGTGAACGACGAATACAATTGACTGCTTGCACAACCAATAAACGCCTGTTTAACATTTCAAAGACACTTCGAAGATTTCCCAATTATTGTGCAAAGACTGATGCTGGAATCTCTCGCTTCAGCCATGTAGAAACAAGTTTAATTGACAGAAACACTAGAAATATTAACGACATATCGTCATTGTGATTGTCGTTCAGACACTGAATATGTATATTTTTAGATATACGTACCAATGACCATCACAGACTGTCTGTTTGGCTGACATACCGCCTCTTGTTTCCTTTCGTTTCCTCCCGCTTCTTCTATAAATTCCTGAAAGTACAGGGAAAAGAATTCGTGTTAACTGTGTTTTCGAGAATACCGTTGCTTTTCAGAACTTCACGCGAGAAAAGAAGTCGTCTGCTTTTTTATACCTGGAGAAAGTATTGTTACAGAGCTGGCTACCGAAAAAGGGAACAACTGTTATCAAACAAGCGCAACTATCGTCTGGCTTTTAGGGTTGTTCGTTCATCACCAGCTGCAGCATTTGTTGTTGGACCTTCCCCAATACTTGCCAGACGTCTTCATCATGCACGTTGCACAGCCAATATTTTCTAAACTAGTCTATTTCGTAACGCTATCTTATATTTTGCCGGACACGGTTTTGCGTGTGATCTCTGGGGATCCATGACCAACCCACTGCCCTTTGTTTTTTCGGTTTTTTTTCTAATAGATTCTATGATATCCTCAGCTCCTGTTTGCTACTTTGCAATCCCTCCATGATGTTGAACATGATCCTTCCATGTGCACCTTGCATGGTTCTTAGTTTGAAAGTCAATCTTTTGGTCAGGTTTCACGTTTTAGCTCCATAGGTATCAGGAGGATGCATTGGTTGTAGCCCTTTCTTTTCAAGACTAATGGGATTTTCTTTGTTTCTGAAGGTTAAGCTGGCTCTACCGAAGGCTTGTCAACCTAGTATTATTCTTCACTTGATTTCTTCCGCCTTTGTGGGTTTCATGGAGATTCTTCATCCTTGGTAGATGAAGTGATCCAATTGGTTCAGCTCTGTGATTTCGATTTTGATTGTTGTGTCTCTCCTGAACGTGTTTGTCGTACATGACATTGCACGCTGTATGATCTTTGCTTCCTAAAAATCTCGTGAAAGCCATATTCTTAGCTTCGGAGATGACTCGAAGGTCACCCTAACATTGCACAAAATATAGCACTGGGAACATTTAGATCAATTCAATGTTTCGTTTTAAACTGATTTGCAAGACATAATGGAATTAACATTGAAACCATTCAGGATTCATGGTTCTCTTCCCAATTATGCCCAATTAGGAAACAATGGTCGGGCCGAAAATTTAGTGCTTTAGGGGGAAATGTGGTGCGTGTATCTGTTCTTCCACATCGCAGATATCGTATTCAATTTATTTGAGCAATTTTTGGTTTTTAATCCTAAATGCTACGATTTCATTGAATAAAAAATGGTGAAGTCTTTCATTCATAGGGTTGTAAATTGCTATTGGGCCACGATTTTTCCTGTACATAGACCTGCAAGCCCACACACACGCACGCACACGCACACTCACACACATCTATATATTCAGAACATGAGATAAAACACACGCATATACATATAACAATTTTCAAAGATGTAAAGCTATCTCAAAGACACACACACACACACAAAGACACACACACACACACACAAACAAACACACATATATATATATATATATTATTGTGTCATCCAAAGACAGCTGTTTCGATGTATTACAGTGTGGCTAGAGACTTTCCATTATCCCATCCAGTACTACGAGGCTAAATTGAAACCTCCACTGGACTACAGAACTGGACAGTCAGTAAGGCTGAATTCAAGTGATATATTTGTTTGCACGGAAATCTCTCATCCACCAGAGTGGTCGATTCCTATGGAAGAGCATTGCTTAAGCTTACAGTGGATGAGTTACCTCACTTAAAGAGTGCTCAACCCTGAATAGAGGAGCATAATATATATATATATATATATATATATATATATATATATATATATATATATATATATATATATATATATATACTTCTCTGTTGCTTTTTTAAAGTCTGCTTCATGCTACGTCTTCACTACTGGGGAAAAAGAGGAAAACGTGTTTAGTGTTTATTTTTCAGCGAGTATGATAGAGGTAGCGCACACCCTCTCGTTCTCTCTCCTACACCCAAGTCTCTTGTACCTCCGACTGTTCTAACCTCCAACGATTCAACCTAATATTTCATCTATTTTTTGTGGGTTGGGGACTGGGAATGCACAGAATTTTCCACTTATGAATTAAAGATAATTGTTTCTTCACTTTATGCTGTTTAGGCTTACGAAACATTTTTTATAGAAATGTTTTAATTTTGGATTCAATTAAAACTACTATTTTGGTAATAATTGAATCAACAGAAGAAAACGAAAAGACCATTCCTAAAAAGAACATAAGTATTCTATATTCATTTCCTTCAGATATTCTATTAAGCACCAGTACCAATGAACAAGCGTAGCCACCAAAGGTGGTGAATGGTTTTATTCTTTTTTATTTGTGCATTTGTCTATGAGTTAGTGTGTATTTGTGTTCAAGCGCTCATAGCCATACCATTTTGTCTACAGACTTGGGAATTGGCATCAGTACGCTTTCTAAAGCTTTTTCAAATTTTTTTCTGAAAATAGCCTTTCTGGATTATTCTTTTGGGTGGGGTGCACTCATTTTGATAAATATTAATAACAAAATATTGTGTTTTCTCTACCCTATTCAATAAGATTTAAGAATTTGACGCTACTGTTGTTCTCCTTATTACTACTCTTTCTTCTTCCATCATCGTCTTTTTTTTGATGCATCGAAGTGCATCTCAATAAGACGCTTTTCAGTCGGTCGATCGGTTATGTCAAACAACAGAAAGAGCTTCTATTATGTTAGAAAGGGGTGATGTCATTAGAAGAATGTCTATTCTAATATTTCTATCAGCTCCAATGACGTCAGCATAGAATCTCCGCAATGAAATCGACAAATATTGCCAAAAAAACAGCAAAAAATAGCCTTTTATGATTTTAGGACATGTATTTAGAAGCTCCACTAGTGTGACTCATTTTTGTGTACTCCATGGAGGACCTGACAATTATAAAAGTATGAAACGATTTTCTTCCAGCATTGGATCATCTTTCTAACGGGTAATATCTCTGACCGATAATTTTTATAAACTTATCATAATTATTATAATAACCATTGGGAGCCCCTGGGAAATGGCAGAAAAGATGAAAAAACTTGCAATATATGCATCAAGCTGGTTGTCAGGATAGAGAGAGGCCTTATATGCAACGGCTGTGGTCAGCGGTTACATGCCGAATGCGAATCCATCTCATAAAATATATAAGGGACATAGAAAGACAACGAAGGCGTTGCAGGGCTCTGTTAGGAGTGTGAAAAAGGCAATTAAAGATGCAGCAAAGGAGACAGCAATGATAATCGAACCAGAGGAGGGAAATAGAAGGCTAAAACATATGCTTCAGGAAATCCAAAGTACGTTGAAAAAAGATATGAAAGAGATAATTGAAGAGAAAAGAAAAGAAAACGAAAACATGGCCGCAAAGAAAATCGTTGATGAAACAGAGGAAGGAAAAAGAGAATCCAAGAAAGAGGATCCTAAAGCAAGAAAAAACGAAGACAGCCAGAAAATGGCGGAGATAGAGGACAACGTGTTACAGATTGATGATTGCCAAATTATTGAGGCGATCCGCCGGACGGAGAATGATTCAGTCTGACTCGAACCACGACCGCTACCACTAAAGTTGAGGGATGTGGAAAAGGAATGGAAGGTCTTGGATGAGGAAAAAAGAAAATGAACACAACGAAAGGAGCTAATTGCAGAAAAGCGTAGATTGTCTACGACGAGACAAAGACACAGAGAGGTATACAACTAATAAAAAAACAACTATGGAATGAGTGGAAAGCAAGATAGTAACCCACAAATAAAAGTGGAAAGGAGAAAGAAAAAACTAAAACCGGCCCGCTAATTCAATGATGACTGAGACCGAATATATCAAATGCAGGGACAGTATCAAATGCATGGCCACGAAGTCTGATAGAGAAAACTGACGAATTTAGAGTACGTGTTAAAGAAATTGAATCGGATATTATATTGGGAACAGAAATGTGACTGAAAAATCATTGACGACTATATTACAAACGTGCCAGGTTTAAAAAAAATATCGGAAAGATACGACTGAAGTTAGAGGTGGTATAATTCTGCTGATACGAGATCAGATTCATGATGAGTTTTGTAGGGGAATGATTGATTTGGATTAGAAAAACTCAAAGGGCAAGGGGCTGGTCATGTTGCAGGGATGTCAGACGACTGATGGACATCACGGCCGACAACGTTGATCCCCAGAGATCATATGCGAAACTGTATCCGGCAAAATATAAGATGGTGTTACGGAATAGACAAGCGTAGAAAGTATCAGTTCGATGACGCCCACGATGGGGAGGTTTGGTGAATTCTGGGAAAATTCCAACAACAGACGTTAAAAAGCTGCTGCTGCTGATGTAGCTGTGGTTGAAAAATACCACAGGGAATGACGATCTGATTGGAGTTGTGTATTTAATAAAAGATGCAAGTATAGAATACACCTATAAATTATTAGAACAATTTGGGATTGCGAGCAAAATTTGTGAGGGTGGAATACTACTGATGTCTATCAGTTGACATCCATTCTTACAACATGGCCAGCCTATTGCCATTTGATTCTTTTCAAATAGATTAAATCAGCCTACACATGAACTTCAGCAAAACGAGGATCATGTGCAACAACCACATCGGAAACATGGAACCTAACCAAGAGATAGATCCGCAAATTAGGAACTATGCAACGTGCACAAGGAATAATTATGCTGGACCTCACATGGAGAGACCACAAGACAGCACAGTACGTCCGAGAAAAGACACTAGTCAGGGACATCATAGAATCAATTACAAATCTCAAATGGCAGTGTGCTGGCCATGTTGCACGAATGGCAGACAACCAATGGACATCGTGACTCACGACGTGGATCCCCCGAGATCATATGTGGAACCGAGGCCTGCAGAATATTAGATGGAGAGACAAGCTAGAAAAATTCAAAAAGTGCTGGCTTCATGACACCCATGATAGAGAAGTGTGACGAATCCTGCAGAAGGTCTATTTCCATCGATGGATGATGATGATGATGATGATGATGATGATGATGATGTCTCAGACTGGAAATAATCGCTATGAATCGTAAAACTTTCATGGATGATACCATCTCATCTTAATGCTGAGCAACCAAGTTAGAGTACAAAAGGATTTAAGTACTTTATCTTTACGGTCAAGAGAGTGATTGTTATCTTTGAACAACGATAAATGTAAAGCTCAACATGTAGGAAGAAGTAACCCATGCTTTGATTACTGTATGGATAGAAATGTATTAGATATAGTGAACACCGAAAAGGATCTTAGTATCTTTATGGTTGACCATCTCTCATTCTCCTAGTACATTGCCTGTACTGCTACCAAGGCAAACAGAGCATTGGAACTGATAAAGTATACTTTTACATATATAAACAAAGAATCGTTCCTTGCATTGTATTAGACCTATGCCCGCTTGCTCCTTGAATACTGAGTTCATGCCTGATCACCGTATTTGGAGTAGGATAGGAGTCTTTTAAAAAATGTGCAGAGACCAAGTTAATAACAGAATAGCGAAGTAGATAGGTTGATGGAGTTAGGATTGACATCGTTTGAAAAAAGGGGAAAGCGGGAAGATTCGATAGAAAAGTTTAAGATCATGTGTGGTATAGAACCTGAAGTATTTTACTCTACCCAAAGGGAATATATTGGACTGAGATGTCATGCATATACAACGAAAGTGATGAGATGTAGATTGAATATTAGGAAATTATTTCTTAGCAACAGAGTGATAAGATCATAGATGACCAGAGAATTTTGTGCTATCAGCAAATGTAAATGAGTTTTAAAAGAAAAATGTTTATTACACCATCGCTTACACAAAAGTCTATGACTGAGATATTGAGTAAATATGATTGTTTGATGTGTGCTTTTATACACGAATTGAATACATTTCTTTACACTATAATAAATGTTGTACTTTTGATGTTTAACACTCGCAGAACGTTTCCATGTATCTATATTGTAATAGCTTGAAAACTAATACACAAAACTTTTGTTGAATTTTCTTTTTGTGCTTTTATACTATCTATTCGTCACATGGTGACAGTCAATATTTTACAAATATGAGAATCAATTGACTTAGAGAAAGGCTATTTCCCTCAACCCTAAACCAGAGACTACTTGCTCTAACCCTAACCCTAACATTTTCACTTTCGATTTTCTGTTACGACAATGACCAGATAGTTCCTTTTTTTGCACTTGCTTGAGAGCAAGAAAGTCGGCCTTGACATGAACTTCAGAAAAATGATTGTCGTGTACAACGAATACATTGAGGACAAGGACACAGCGATCAAAATTGAAAAGTCAGAACTGAAGAAAGTAGACCACTACATTTACTTAGGACAAAGAATCTCCATGAAATCATCAAAAGAAAGAGAAATCAAGCAAAGAATAACACCAAGTTGGCAAGCATTTGGTAGAGAAAGCTCGACCTTCTAGAGCAAGAAAATTCAACTAATCTCCATGAACGGGATCTACAACCAATGCATCCCCCCCGATACTCACTTATCGAGCTGGAAGATGGAACTTGATCAAAAGATTGGTTCTCAAACTGAAAAACTATGCAAGATGCACAAGGAGAGAATCACGCTCAACATCACATGGAGAGATCACAAAACAGTGCAGTATATAAGAGAAAAAGCAGGAGTCAGAGATACCATAGAATCCATTAGAAACTATATAAAGACGTTGCAAGAATATCAGACCACAACATGGATCCCCAGAAATCATTTGCAAAATTGTGGCTCATGATGAAAAAAATCAGGTGAATCTTCTGGAAAGCCTAACGATGGACACTAAAAGGCTGTTGATGATGATGACTTTGACGTACACTATTTTTAGCTCACACTTTGAATCGTTCCTTTTGATCACAGCCATAATTCTATCTTCTTACTATTGATAGCAATTTTTTATTTCATTTTACTATCTCGTCCAAATGTTCTTCTAATTTCCCGTCTGAATCTGCCATCAACACGATTTCGTCTGCGTGGATTATGTTTTCAATGTTATGCCCGACGATAATGAATCTTGGTAAATCCTCTAATTCTCTTAAAATCATCCCATTGTACAAGGTAATTCGCGTCTTATATGCCGAGAAAGACAGTAGTTATTTTTAAAAAATCATCTTCGAGATGTACTTGTCCGAACACGTCCCAGGCTCAAATATTGTTGTTCAAATTGATTACGATTTCTATATTTAGTTGTCTGTCCCCCTACACACACACTCTCTCTCTCTCACACACACACACACACACACACACACACACACACTAAATGCACACACACACACACACTAAACACATGCACACACTCACATGGATATTTCCTCTCACTCTCTCAACTCCCTTTTCCCCAGTTTCTCTCTTCCTCTATCCCTCTTATACACCTACACACACGCACATGGATGTGTCCTCTCTCTCTCTGTCTTCCCACTCTCTATGCCATTTTCTCCCCCATCTCTCTCTCAATCTCCATTTATCTCCCTTCCTCCTCTCTCTCTATCCCCCTCTGTCCCATCTCTCTATTTCTTTTTTCACTCTCCCATCAATTTCAATTAATATTTCTTTATCAAATTTTTTTTGGAAGGGGGGGTCTCCAAAGGAGCTCTGATTTGGAACAAACGACGACGTAAAAACAGTTCATGTTTTGCTGACGTCATTATACAATTGCTAGAATTAGTTTCGTATTAATGTTCCAATTGCAATCAACTCTTCAAGGACACGGCACTCAAATGAATACTGATAATAGAATTTTCAGCGGAAAAAAAAGCTGACATTAAAACCGGATTTATTCCAATTTTGAACGCAGAAAAAAATCTGCAATGTAACTTTTTATCATCTCCAATAATTAATCTGCGTGAGAAAAATCCATGAATGTACAGGTATCCGGAATTAGAACGTGCCTTCGTAAACCAAAATAGCGCAAAGTGAGAGAGTAATTATCTTTAATTCATATGGAGAAGAATTTTGAGCATCCTAAGACCGAGAAAAAAGTTAGGATGGTATATCAGGCTGAGTCATTGGAAGAAATAGTGGTGGTAGGTACAGGAGACTGGGTTGTGTAAGAAAGAGAATAAAGGTGCAAGCTGTCTCTATAATTGCTTGCTACAAGAAAAATCTGAACGCTATTCTCGCTTTTCGACTTTTTTCGAAAAAAGGAAATTGCAGCGTTAAGAGAACTCTTGAAACATGGACACTATTTGCATTTGAATTCCATATGAAGATTTTGCATTTAGAATAGAAATTTGTTTTAAAAACTCGTTTCAGTAAAAGGTCCCTTGATTGGATTTTTGAAAAGAGGCTATTTCCATTAACAATGTTGTCACCTTCAAGTTGAACAGTCCGTGGTTATGGACGGAGAATAAAGAAGTATAGAGATTATCTCTATTAGTAATATTAGCGACTGATACAGGAACAAAAGCCCCAACTTGGTTACCATTTTGGTAAAAATGTTAGCATCCTATTTTTCTTTCCTTCAATTCGGCTGTTAAGCAGTTGAACAAACACAGCCGCCGAAAACAACGAAGTGTTCTATCCTTTTTCATATCTATGTGTGTATGTATGTGTATTTGTGAGTGTTCGTTCTAGCGCTCTTGGCCATGCCGTTTTGTCTAGAGATTTGTAATTGGAACCAGTACTCCAATAGTCACCTTCTAGAAATGTCTTTCCGTTTTGGAAAAAATCATTTTGCCCTGATTGGAGCCTAATTCTGAGTGTTATAGTTTATAAACAACATTTAGATTCTCCAAAATCTATATCTTTCTAGATCAGTGCGTTCGAAACTTTGATAACTCAAGGGCCCCTAAAAGAAATATTCAGAGGGACCCTAATTTTTAGCATTTAGTTTTTAGACTGTAATCAATGAACTACAATGAACTACGACTTTAAAAATCATGTTCATTCTAAATACATATCATTTACTTGAATTCTCATATATGGCACAGGTCCGCGTACAATAATGTTTTTTTTTTTTATTGCAATGGGGGTGTTTCTCTGAAAATGTCAGGGTCAGAGAGAACACCACAGGCCCCGAGCATTATTTGTGGGGCACTCAGGTCCATGGACCTCAGTTTTAAAACCACTGTTTTAGACGATCTTTTACTTTATTTGATCGGATGCTTGAATTAAATATAGATGGATAGATAGATAGATATGAAGTGGCAGGAGAGAGAGAGACAAAAAGAGACAGAGAGAGAGACAAAGAGAGACACAATCATGAACGGACAGAGATATATAGATATGAACAGACGAGGATTGATAGATAAATTTTGTGTCATCGTTTTAACCATCTGTGATCTGACGAAGTCACATCCGGCGAAATGATCACCACAAAAATAAATATGTATTTGCATTCAAACTCGGTTTTCAGATTGTCTTTTTTCACCACAGATAGATGAATAGATAGATAGATAGATTATTTTAGATGTCATAAATAGGATTTATCCCGACCATATTAATTCATCGATGGATTTTTTTTACATGGAAGGTCTAGATGTCATTATCAAACCTTTTTTTTTCAAATCTCTTTTAAGGGGTTGTCTATTCGAGTACTAATGCCATTTTTCAAGTCTGTAGCCCAAACAGTATGGCCCAGAGTGGTGGAAAACACAAACTTATAAACAAACTCAAAACACATACATAAACATGCAATCACAAACACGCGCAGGAATATAAAAGGGAGATAACTGTTTGCAACCTTCTGCGGCTACGGTTGTTCTGTAGACGACATCACGAGAAAACATCAATCCCGTTCAAAAGCTGAGGTTGTGGCGTTGATGAATCGTAAGAGACAGAGATGGAAAGACTGGCATTCGTTTGAGTTGTAATCGCCTGTCACTTATGGTTTTCGAAGTTTATAGCGAGGAAGATCGAGTTATGTCACAAAAATGGATCTACGTAGATATCAAATGCTTGAATTAGATGTAGAGAAATAGATAGATAGGTATGAAGTGGAAGAGAGGGAGAGAAAGAGGGACAAACAGACAGACAGAGAGAGACTGAGATGTACGGACAGAGACATAAATAGATCGATCGATCGATAGATAGATAGATAGATATGAGCAGACTGATAGATAGATAGATAAATAGATAGATAGGTATGAACAGACTGATAGATAGATAGATAAATAGATAGATAGGTATGAACAGACTGATAGATAGATAGATAGATAGACATGAATAGACATAGAGAGATGTGGACAGACTGAGAGATGTGTAGATAGATAGATAGATATGAACACATAGATATGAACAGAGATAGATATGAATAGATAGATAGATAAATAAATAGATACATTGATCTTGTGTCATCATTTTAACCATCCGGGATCTGACGAATCCAAGTCCGACGAAATGATCCCCACAAATATAAATAGGTATTTGTATTCACACTCGGTTTCCGGATTGTCTTTTTTCTCCGTAGATAGATAAATAGATAGATAGATTGATTAGTAACAAATATGGGAGTGGGGAAAATGTCGTTTTATCTAAAATGCAAAACACACACACACACACATATACACGCCACAAACTCACACATACGCGAATACATACATGCACATACATATCACATACACTCATGCCATACATACACGCACATACACACATACTACGCACACATATGCATACACAAATATCACATATATCTACACGTGCTCAAACATGACACATATTCACAAACATTCACTTTCTATCAAAAATGAAAAATACACATATACATATGAACAAACATGCCAAAACACACACATGCAGACATATATACGTGCACACACATACATACATGTCACATATGCATAGACACACGCATATACACTCATAAATACCAACATAGTCTCATTAACACTTACACACAGTAGCCAAATACACATACACACATACATACATACATAAGAATCTCCCTTCTGTGTCTTCTCTTCTCCTAAGTGTATGCCATCATTTTAACTATTCTTGTTCTGATGAAACCAGCTCATGGCGAAAATATAACAGCAAATAGGAATGAATTATTAGATATTCGTATTCACTGGCAAGAATGTTTTGCTAAGAAAACAGGAAATCAATTGGATGTGAAACGTTGTGTATAGATGTAAAGGTGATTATCTTAAAGGACTTTGGGGGGATGCTTTTTGATCGTTCTGAAAGTAAAGAGATGTGAATTATCAAAAATAAGTTGACATGAATAAAGCTGCAATAATTAGGAGATAAGTTGTCAAAAAAATCAATTTCTACAATTGAAAATAAAAATTTAAACAATTTGTTAGGATGTACATTTTTTTTTACAAGGTTGATATATTTCACTTATCTTAATTTTCTTGTGTTTAGCTCCAATATTATATCTGGTCTTCTTTGTTCGCCAAGGAAAAGTCGAAAAGTTAGGTTCTAGCAATGCAGTGTGTACGTATGTATGTTGTGTATTGTACTTTTTCGACGAAAGGCCGTTCGATGAAACGTCGTGTCAGGGTCAATCACTCACCGATCTATGCTATTATCGATTTCAGTTTTTGATTGGTTGTGTCGGTCAAAGGAATGAAGCGGAGTGAAAAATAGGGTGACATTTGGTTTTTATATGAAATTGACTTTCATTGATTGGCGTTCGTAGATTTTTATCTGAAACTTTGACGTCTGTTGCTTCGAATATTCAAGATATTTATCAACATTTTGGTAATGGTTGAACTTTTGCAAAGATTTGTCTGAGACATTGAGATGAGTTGCTTTTAAAATTCAAGATATTTGTCTGGCTATCAACAATTTTGCTGATTCATCTATACAAGGCTTTTCTCTGAGACTTTGGGATGAGTTGCAATTAATATTCAAGATATTTGTATATTATCAACTTCGCTGTTTGATTTTTACAAAGATTTGTCTGACATGAGTCGCTTTTAAAATTCAAGATCAATACCTGACTATAATCATCTTCTGTATAGTTTAATTTTCACAACGTTTTTCTTTGAGACTTTGAGATATGTTGTAATATGTGTTGTATGCTATTTCCAATGCCCTTTGATGCAATATTAGGTGAATAACCGAACGATCTCTTCTGAAGTATCCTTGGGGCAGGTAACTTACTGAATACTTACAACCATCATCCAGAAATAATTTTTCTTTCAAGTGTTGGCTTTCATCGTCTGGGAGCTGTTTTGAATATTTTTGAATATTGGTACGAGTAGATCATGATAGACTAAGTTCAACACGGTTAACGGTTGATGTTCTTCTAAGTAACAGATAATCGTAAAATGTGATAAAACGGGCGGTCTTGATTACTTTATGATTTTTAGGCAATAACACTTGTTATTGATAAACCCGACAAAATAAAGTACCAAAACCCTCTTTCTCTCTAAATCAAGGAACATTTTATTGGGGTCGAACCTTACTTTGTAATTTTCAGGTATTACCTCAATATCCCAGAATAAAAAAATCCCATTGGTCTTAAAAGAAGGGTCTCCAACCCATATAGCATCGATTGTCACCAAAAGAGCTGAGATACATTGGTTGAAAGATTATTATTATTATCATTATCATTATCATTATTATTATTATTGAACTCTGGTAGCCTTCAAAGATTGTGAAGGGTGATATTCTTATTTCTTCCATATTTGCGTAGGTTTATTTATGCGTTCCAGCACTCTTGGCTATACTGTTTTGTCTACAGACATGAAAAGTAGCGTTAGTACTCCACCAGTAAACCACTTTGAAATTCTTCTTTTTTTTTCTATTTTTGAAAAAAAAAAAGCTTTTTTGACGTTTTGGGGACCTTATTTTGATGGGTTTATTAATAACATGTAGATTCCATATAATCTCGATGTTGTAGGTGTTTTTTACTCTATTTTTAAATGATTTTCAGTGGAAAAGACCAGTGATGTCATGAATAGGATTTGATCTGACCATTTTAATTCTTCAATGAAATCTCCTTTTACGTGACTTCGAATTATTGACGGTGCTGACTAGTTATTAACATTTTTCGCGTAGTATGCATACCAGTTTCATTGCCTGTAAGCTGATTGTCAAGCTTTAACAAAAGGCTTCAAACAAAGATTACTTTTCTCAAAATGTGAGCTGTTCCAAGGATCGAATATTTTTTGGAGAACTCCCACTTCCGTCTTGTCAAACTTTTTGATATGGTATGATAGCTTTTTCGGGATCGTGCACAATGCTCCGAAAACAAGTGGCACGACTTCCACTTGCTGCTAGGCATCTTAAAATTCTTGAAATTTCCACCCTCAAGTTGGTATATCTTCTGAATGTGCAATGTTTTTGTCTGTAACTATTGCGACATCAATTATGAGTCGCTCTCTTTTTTTGCATCGTTTACAATGATGTCTGGTCTACAGTGTTCAAGTACCCAACCTGTCTGTACATCAAAGTCCCGCACAGTCTTTGATTTACTAGTTACATTTAACACATCCTTTGGTAAATGATTGTACCACTCATCTGAAGTGTTATAACCATATTTCTTACAGAGTGCCCAGTGCAAATTGAGACAGACCTTATCATATATATATTTGCTTAGATTCCTTTTTCAACCGATATTTTACACCCTGTTGCAATGTGATCAATATTTTACGCTTGCTCGTTTCACAAGAGCGGCATTTTATGTTGAAGATTTATCATATATTCCATTCTTTATTGCGTTGGTATTTTGTGATTATTACCGTTATTATTATTGTTATTATTAGCAATTTCGCGCCAGTTGTCTGGTGGTTACCGCAGGAAGTTCAATGACAGCAAGTCTCCCCAAGTCTCCACTCCTCCCCTCTACACTCTCACAGTCCACAGTTTCGGTTTACGGTTTCACACCACTTGCCCGGTGGTTCTAGCTGGAGACCGACAGTTAGTCTCCTCAGGTCTTCACCCCCCTTCTCCTCTCTCCTTCATGCTGTGGTTTGTACATCCGCCACCAGTTTTGAGTGGGTGCGTGTGCGTGTGTGTGACTCTGTATGTGTGTCCTCTCCTCTGTTAGGCCACTGCTAACAGCTGGGGTCTTCGATCTCATATTTCTAGCACTTTCCTCAGTATTCGCACAGTCCCTAGCAATGCTGTGGTCTGCACAGTCTCAATCCTTCCTTTTTCCCCTTGCACCTCCAATCTCACTTTCGCAGTACGATTCTGAGTAAACCTATTATTACTGGTGCTACCCTGACTCTCATGTTTTACACTTTCTCTAGTTCTCTTGCTAGGTCCTTGTATTTTTCCAGTTTTTCACTCCCTTTCCTCTTTACTCTGTGATCTCCAGACACGACCACGTCCTCATCCTCATTATTATTATTATTATTATTATTATTATTATTATTATTATTATTATTATTATTATTATTATTATTATTATTATTGCCAGTAAATAAACGAATATCTAATAATCCATTTATATGTGTTTTTATAATCTCATCACTCATCATGCGTTGGCTTCATAGTCAAAATGATAACATAAACCCGGGAACAGAGAAGGTAAGAAAGAGGGAATCTTATGTGGTGTACGTGTGCATGTATTTATGTATGTATGTGTGTGTGTGTGGCAAGAGTGAGTAAGTGTTGGTGTGGGTATGTAAAAATTGTGTATCCGTGTAGGTGCGTAAGTCTATGCTCATATGGTATGTGTGTTCGTGTGTGCATGTGTGTATGTGCGCATGTGTGTGCTAGTGGTGTGTATGTGTGTTTTTTTATTTTTGGTTAACATTATTATTATTATTATTATTATTATTGTTGTTGTTGTTGTTGTTGTTGTTGTTATCGCTGTTTTCTTTGTTTCTTTCGGATGGTTTTACTTAGTTGGGTTGTTTTAATCTTCTTACAAAAGCAAGAGGGAAAATCGAAGCAGCCGGACTAAACGAAACCATCCAAAAGAATGAAGAGTAGACAAAAGGAGATTCAAGACAGCAATCATCGAAACGATTCCCGGGAAAGGTCGCAGTTTCAAAGCTATCAACGAAAATCTCAATACAGTACGGAAACAAATAACTAGTGAACTCGAAGAAAATGGAGACCTAACAACGGACAGGACCGGATCGTTGAACGTGTTCAAGAAGTCTACTAAATACTCTACTCCTCCAAACGGGGAGCGCAAAACAATGAACATGATGTGCAAGACGAGGGCAATCAGTTTGATGATTTCCCAGAAGTTACGTTATGGGAGGTTGAACAAGCCATCAAATAATCAAAAAAAGAGGAAAGGCGCCTCTGAACCAGATAACACCATTGAACTAAAAAAAAATATGGTAAAATCATCACTATGAAACTAGCCATTCTATTCAACATGTCTCAGACAAAATAGTCACAGATTATTGGAACACTGTGATCATAATGCTGTTATATGAAGAAGGAAATCTGAAAGACCTCCATAACTAAAGACCAATAAACTTACTCAACTTCATCTACAAACTTATGAACAAAGTTATCGCCAACCAAATTGCCAAAATGATTGATGAAAACCAACTACAGGAATAAGCTGGCTTTAGAAGAAGCTACTTGATTATTAACCATCTTTATTCGATAGATAAACCAAGAGAGAAAGTAGCAGAATACAAAATGCCAGTGGCCGTAGCATTTATCGACTAAAAGGAGGCTTTCAACTCAATTAAAATCCACAAGGTTGTAGATGCTATCACTCAACAATGTGGTGACCCCATATATGTCAGAGTATTGCAACATATATACCGTCACAGCAGCTTCTTTATTTGGCTACATGGAGACTCAGAAACTTTTTATTAGAAGATATGTACATGAACGTAAAGTAAGGTTCCATTTCGGCATTATAGTTACGTTGTTGATAGAACATTACGTTAAAACCCTTTTAAATATTCTTCTCAAAAATTTTTGCTTTGAAACCTCTCCCATTTTGGGTCCATTGTTTTGGCATGGCATTTTTGGTTGAGGTACACCCATGTTCAAGTACTTTTTATGGCGTGAAAGACAAACCCATAAACATACTGACAACTCTCACTTACATATTTAAGATTGTCGACGCATCTCGTGAATAAATTCATGAATATGCTATCTGAAAGTGGGGTCGCCACAAAAGCCTTTTGTAAGTCGAAATGGTGTAAAGCGAAGAAACAATTACCATTCATCTATATGGAAAATATCTTTGAGAGTCCCCGGACCCCAAAGAGGGTTTGGATAGTATGTGAGGCCGAGTCAGGGTTCATGGTAATGGGAGGCATAGGACACGGGGTGTAGAGGTGCATTGTCTCTAAAATGGTCCGCTGCAAAGTAAAATCTGATGTCTGTTTTCGCTCTCCGCATTTTGTTTGTTTTTTTCCATTAAGTGAACAATGGAAAAGCTGGGACCTACTGTGTTTCCATTCTTTTACATGATTTTGTTCTGGAAAAGAAACAAAAAAACCGTTTCAGTGGAAGATTCCATTGTTGTTTGTAAGATTTGTATCATCAAAATTGTCACTTCAAGTGGATGAGTCCATGGTTACAGACAGAGAAACAAAGAAAAAGACTTTGCTCCTTATTTAAGGCGTTTTTGATCCTTCAGATGTTTCAGTCGGTCTGGCTGGATGGCTATGTGTGGATGTATCAAGCGTACAAGCCGTAGTATTGGAGCAAGAGAGCTGAAAATTTGAGCATTCACTCCTGTTTCAAAATTTCGTTTAACCTCCCCCCCTCGCTTTTTCTTCTCAATTTGCTATTCATCCAAAATTGATGCATAGTTTTTATCCAGTAGCATTTATGCATGTTTGTTTTTTCTTGTGTTGTTGTTTTGTTTTGGTTTTTTCTTTAATTCAGATAAGATTCTGCTGATCACAGCCTAAAAAAAGGCGGAGAAGGGACTTATTCATTTTGAATGAGCATCCCCAGCATGGTATGCTGCCAAAATATGTTGGTCACATGATGGTTTATATGGAGTGACTACACAGACCTGTTTGAATAGTAATCTCCCGTCACTTATCATTTTGGAAACTCACGGTGAGGGAGATCGATTCATGTCATAAAAATGGACGAAGTCCGACGTGAAATGTCCGAATTAGTTTTGAATGTCCAGCAGCAAGTGGAGAAGTGGGGGGGCATTTGGGATCAGAATCTATCCATCATATACTGATCTATGGAATTATCGATTTCAGACTTTGATGGGATGTGCCTGTCAAAAGGAAGGCGTAAGGCTCATGTTTCATAAGAAGGCAATTTGAATACGTTGAGAAGCAATTCAGAATTAGAGTGTGAAAAGCGAGAAGCGTTCTGTGACTCAAAACTCGCGTTGTCGAGTCATGTTGAGGCTTAACTGATTAATTCCTAATTACGCAATGCTATTAATGGAATTACTAAATATTTGACTGTTCAGATGGTGTAATGGCCGGCGCGTCTGTCTCACGTACAGAAGGATTCGGATTCGATTCCTGGTATGAGCAAGGAGTGTGAATGACTGCTCATTAGGACAGATTACTGTGTGCACTCAACTAAGTATGCCCTCAGCTGTGTGATTAGAGTAGAAAATTGGAGATGGAGTCACGCTCTTTCCTATTCAAAAGGAGTAGTATCAAACAGAAGGGGAGCCTTCTGGTCGCATCCTTTCAGTTGGACTAATATGTATTGTCGTACAGTAATGATCAATTTCACCAATCAGTAGTAATTGACGCTCAATTCATTAACTTGATGCGTTATAGAAGTGATCAACTAATTGAGTTAGTACTTATTTTTATACTTAGAAAAAATTAGTTACTGCCTGAGAAATACATATATTAGCATCTTTTTTACAAAGAGCTTGACTTATGATATATACTTCACTTTTTTGAAGTAAGACGGCATCATTTTTTTTCTTGTTATATGGAGTGAAAAAGGTAAAGAAGCAGTGTCATATATGAAACTGGCCTCTATTGATTTCCAATCGTAGATTCTCATCTGATTCTTTGAAGTCAGTTACTCTTAATATTCAAGATATCTATCAATCAAAATCATTGATTTCAACAAAGATTTGTCTCATACTTTGAGATGAATTGCTTTTAAAATTCATGATATTTCTTTATCATCGTTATCAGCATCATTGTTTGATTTTTAAAAGTCTCTTTTCTTGGACTCTGAGATGAGATAATATTGATATTCAACATATTCATCATAACCTCCATCATCACTGTTCATTTTTTGTTTTCAAGGTTTTTCTCGGAGACTTTAAGATGAGTTGCTATCAATATTCAAGATATTTGTTCAACTATCATCATCTTCACTTTGATTTTTACAGGGCTTTTCCTTAAGACTCTGAGATGATTGGCGATGAATATTCAAAATATTGGTCTGTCTATCACCATCTTATTTGTTTATTTTTCACGACGCTTACTCTCGGAGACTTTGAGATGTGTTGCGATTAATATTCAAGATATTTGTCTATCATCATCTTCACATATTTGATTTTCACCAGGCTTGTCTCACCGACTTTGTGATGAGTTTCAATATTGACCGAATTCTTGGAACTTTTTTCGTCTTTGTAGTTTTTGGTTTAGCAATGCCTCAAAAAACGGTCTCGCAAAAAATTCGACGGTTGGTTGTTAACTAATATCAGTACAGTCAAATCTAGTTAGAGACATTGATTCTCATAAGATCACTGAATGTAATCAATGTCGAGCTTATTCATTACCTAGGTGGTTGAACATCTGAGAATATCAAGTGCCGTGAGCAACCAGGAATCAAAACTTTGTATTCAGGGGGTTTTTTTTGGGGGGGGTGTTTTGTTTTTTTTTCTAACTTTGTTTGCTTTGAGAACGAAGTAGCTGCCTCGAATGACTTTCTTTATTGGCTTCCTTGATCATTAAGATAGTGGTTCAGTCTGATTTCCAACGGTGTTCACTCTCTTGAATTCAACGTCGAGTTGAATCCCACCATTCTTAGTTCATTCCTGTTTCCGAAGTCTTCCAATTCTTATCACGTACATGTTTTTCCTGGTACCTTCGACATATCTTTCTGGAATCAGCAAATAATTGCCGTGTGTTTCATCGGGAAGCAGATTTAACAACGTTATCATCATCATTATCATCATCCTTTTAGCATCCGTCGTTGGATGTAGACCTTCCCAATATTCGCCAGACGTGCCTATCTTAGTCATGACAGAGCCAACAATGCTTTCTGAACTTGTCCAATTCGTCAGATTGTTTTATTATCTGCTGGTCAAAGTTTCGCATATGATCTCTGGGGATCCACGTTGTGATATCCAGTAGTTGATTAACACTCTTGGCACATTACTAGCCCATTGCCATTTTGTTTTTCTAATGATTTTCATAGTATGATACCAGTTTTTCCTCAAACATATCGTACTGTCTTGTGATCCGTCCATGCTACATTAAGCATGATCCTCCCCAGTGCGCGTTGCATGGTTCTCATCTTGAGGGTCAATCCTTTGGCTAGGTTTCATGTTTCAGCTCCATAGGTGACTTTCGGGAGGATTCATTGATTGTATACCCTTCTTTCTGAGACTTATAGAATTTCCCGTCCTTGAAAATTGAGCTGGCTCTACCAAAAGCTTGCCAGCCTAGAGTGAATATTCCCTTGATGTCTTTTTTTTTTTTAGGATTCTATGAAGATTCGTTGTCCTTGGTAGATGTAGTGATCTACTTTCTTCAGTTCTTCGTTTTTGTTTTCCCTAGAACGTAATTCCCATTTAAAGGGTGTTCACACAAAGTTCCAGTCGATTCATTCTACGACTTTCTTTAATAGTGATATGCAACCTCCATAAGGAGAGAGAGAGTCCCTTTTTCTGGTCTTTTTGCGCTACTGGGGAAAGAGACCTGAAAAAATACACTCTTTCCCTGCGGAGGTCGCATATCACCTGAAGAAGGTCGCAGAATGAATATACCGAAACTTTATGTAAACAACAACAAAGAGTTGACTGAAAACTTCTCTGAATATTACTGACCGTAATCACATCCGGGTAGTGGGCCCACGCTGATACAGTAAACAATAAGCCGTTAGCCGATCTGTTTTAATCAAATCGATTTCTGTTCTGTAGGATCGCCTTTCATGCCTGACAACCTGATAATGTAACAAAAGTGGTTCTAATCTCATATTAGTGGTTCCCAAACCTCGGATCCCAAGGAAAATATATCATTTAACGATATAGAACGAAATGAGTCAGCTACACCTTCTCTCATCCCCTCCACATTTCTCACGTATTCACTTAGTAATATATTTGACTCACACAAAAATTCAGTTGTACAAATGTGATTAGCGATGAACAAAACATTTTGAAAAAAAAAATAATTTGTGCTTTTTCTCTCCAGGGGTTCAGGTGTATCCTAATATTTTAAAAACAGAATTGAGTATCTTTGCCACTTATGTGTGTTTTATAATTGATTTATCACCAACGTTTCGGTCGTGATTAACTCTTCTGTCCCCGTCGGTCTACAAGATCATTGTCATTATCAAAATTGTCCGCAGAAAAGATTAGGAACCCCTATTGTATATGATAAATCGGGATGAGTTTCATTTTGTGACAAATTGGAGAAATAAATAAGTTTGGTTCGGTATAAAAAGGCATCGGTTCGAAATGTATCGAATGGAAAAATTCAGAAAATAGTCTCAAGTTGACCACAGTATTAGAGGGTACATTGGCTGGAACAGTAGTAATCATATAAAAGTTTGGATGCGAGACGTAAGTAGTCATTGGAAAAGCGTGTTTTCTTCTCATTACCTGCTGACGTAATCATAGCCTCTACCAGGGCAAGATTTGGACTTTTGGGAGTCCGTGACATTTCTGGTCCGTTGGGTGATCATAGACAGAAATTAAAATGCACTGCAAATAGCATAATTTACACAAGGAAGCTCATTTATTGCATGTAATTGGAACTGACAATTAATACATACATAGGAGATATAAGGTTCTATATCTAAAGTCAATTTATGTATCTCTGTAGCTACATGCAGGCAAAACTCCGAGTAGATTTTAAGTAATCCCATATATCAATTAATGCAGACCTAAATCGCAAGAAGTGATTCAATCAATGTATTTAACTCGATTAAAGTCTTTAATGAAAGAAAATTGCAAAATGAATTCCAAGTAGTAATTGTTCATTCATTCCTTACAAAAAAGAGACTGATTTTTGCTTATCATATTTTATATTGAAAAGCAGGGTGCAGAACAATTGTCCCATTGGCTCCCTTATAAATTCGGCTCTGACCTTCACGACGATAAAAGAAGCGCCATACTTCCTCCCATACTCGCCAAACATCCTTGGTTACTGCTGACCGATTTAATACTTGATCAGACTCTCAATCCTTTTACAATAATGTTATTCGATCTACAGGGTATTTGTTGCGTGAGATTGGTTACAGATAGGTTTATGTCTCATGGAAACTTGAGTGAAACGATAGCATGGACACAGCAAGGAAGAAAGAAAGAAATTAGAAGAGGGAAAGCACTAGGAAAAAGGCCAGGTTAGTCACTCGATAGAAATCGTCACTTGACCAACGTCTTTTGGCAGCATGCCGTGTTGGGGTTGATCAATTAAAAAATGGGGAAAAGACGACATCAACGAATAAGTTACTTATCTCACTTTATGTTGGACACTGATTCTTAAAAAAAGACAGAATGTTAAAAAAAAGCTAGTATGAGTGCCGCCAGACACAAATCAAGGGACGAATTTAGCATTAACTGATTATAAATGGAATCATCTCTATCAGTGATGGGATTTTTCTTCCAGAGTAAATGTTTTAATTTTCAGTCTTCTAGCTCTATTGTTACAGCCTGTTCACATGATACATTTCAGGCCAGCGAACCTTCCACACCAGCTCAAAAAATGGAAAACTTCTATTGACATTTCGGGTGACAGTTTTGATTGACGGTTTCTAATGATGCCTGTATGATTGAAAACTAACAAAGAATCGAAAAAGATGAAGATAATCATGAAACGAAATAATCAATGGTTGATTTTGTTTTGGTCAATCTAGATTCGACAATGAAAACTGGCGCCTCCTATACCAGTAAAATTATGGAAATTAATAAAAACTAATTCATTTGTTCAGCTCGCATTGAAAGTATCGAACAATCGAATTTGGAAGGACGATAATGAAAATGAAAGTGAAAGTAAAATTGGTTCCGCCATAGATTTCAAACGTGCCAGGCATTGCAGCATTAGACTTTTCAGTGAGATAAATTGATATGGGCATTATTCTGGTTACGCATGGCAAGATAAGGCACTGGATCTTGAAGTAAATATTCTCTAATACATCTATATATTTATTCCATTCAGTTCATTTGTATATCTCATTTTTTGTGTCTATCTTATTCGGTTAATATATAGATATGAATAAAAATAGTGTTTTATCATACTGAAACGATCTTCCATGAGTACACAAAAATTATATCATATAGCCTAGATAACGCAGATGCAATAAACAATCAAGGACGATTGGTCTGCAACGGGAATCGAAGCTATGACTTATAGGGTATCCACTTCAACCTACCGTTTCTTCCACCATTTAGCTAAAGAGTCAACGGTAATACAAAGGTTGAAATAACTGTTCCAAGTCATAATTCCTTCTTTTTTGCTCATTCGCGATTTGTTGAATTTGTTCCTCTCAACGCAACAATTTTGTTACTAAGAAATGGATGTATGATCTGACGGAATGATAATAAATTACATCATATTATATAGAAACTATGATTTGAAATGACCTGCCGTTATTCCATGATTGAAGTATCATTTGTAATTATTCTATCAGATCATATATCTATTTCTTAATAACATTCACACACATATATAGTATACCATCATCATTGACAAAATGTATCTAATTGATATGTTGTCCCAACTCTAAATATTGAGCTCCGTTGTAATGAATGGTTCTCGGATTATCATATACAAATTGTGATATATATATATATATATATATATATATATATATATATATATATATATATATATATATATATATATATATATATATATATGTCCAGCATCAATAGCATCTGTTTATTTCACCCTTTTTGTATCAATCTATACATCTATTTGGGTCTATTCGTATCTGTTTAAGACTGCACACATCTCCGCTTATATATATATATATATATATATATATATATATATACATATATATATATATATATATATATATATATATATATATATATATATATATATATGTGTGTGTGTATGTATATATATATATATATATATATATATCAATTAAAAGTGGAAATTTTATCAATAGCAATGGTAAATCTTCATTTTGCTATTTTCAGCTCATCGGATGGACTTTGTTTAATGTATAAGACTTGTGGTACATACCTAACTGACCTGTATATATATGTATACATAATAAGTATTTGAATGATCATATCCGTCAGGATGATGTTATTGACAATGCAGATAGACAAATTGTTAAAAAAAACTAACAATTTAATGACACGTTCTACTGGTAACAGTTCAATCAAAGTAATAACGAAAATTCAAAATGAAGCAGCCAAATTTCAAGGCTTGAAATTACTCGGGTTTTTAGTTGCTGTTGTCTTGTCCTGTCCGGTTTAAATACTGTAACTTACTGGTTCAAGAGAAGCGTTTTTGTCCGAAATTTAAAATCGTCTACTACGGCAGCTGTTTCTGATCTCAAGAGTATAGTCTTCAATCGTAGTTTTTGATGTCGTTGATGGACGAAGTTTTCCGAGAAATAGTGATATTTCACGAGATCTTGGGCGATTGTTTTTTTATTTTAAAGCCAAAGCAGATTCTATGTATCTGCGTTCAATCTAGTTCTGTTCTTTTCTGATCGTTTGAGTGAATTGTGGCCCTATTTATTTCGGTGGCTTACGAGAGCATTTCAGGTATCGTTTATTCACAATGCTCTGTGATGTTCGGACATTCTCTTTTGAAGAGTACTTGATGTTTTTCCCTCTGACTTCTTACTTTACCCAAAGCTAAAACACAGTTGACAGAGAGATTTCATACTGTTGACGAAATCAAGGAGAGAACGATGAGGCAACTGATTGCAATCCTGAAAGAAGACTTTGCAGGCTGCTTCGAAAAGTGAAGGAGACTTCGAGATATGTGTGGGAGGTCCCAAGAAGAATACTCTGGAGGGTGCTAAAGCACCATTGATCTTGGCAGGCCATTTTCTCGTTCATACTCAATGGCTGAATGATACGCTGCCGCACTTTATATTATGGTTGCTTCAAGACTTTTGAATATGGGATAAATTACCCCCATGCATAATTTACGACACACTCTTAACTATGCAAACAAAAATTAGAGGATTTTTCTCTATCTATCTATCTATCTATCTATCTATCTATCCTGTTCATATGTATTGTGCCTAGGTTTATTCCTTATTTTGCCGCTTATATAACTACGAAGCATTTTCAATCTGCCCATATTTAGCTAACTCACTTAACTCAATGTTTATGGTCCACTCATTCATTCACTCACACTCACTCACGCATATAGTCCTCCTATATATCCATAAATCTCTCTCTCACTCTCCCTCTCTCTCTCAGTCTCTCCATGTTCATCTATCTATCTATCTATCTACCCATCCATCTATTCAAGTTTGTTCCTATCTATCCATCACGGTCTGTTCACATCTAACCATCTCAACCTGTTCATATCTATCTATCAATCTATCCTGTTCATATGTATTATGCCTAGGTTTATTCCTTATTTTGCCGCTTATATAACTACGAAGCATTTTCAATCTGCCCATATTTAGCTAACTCACTTAACTCAATGTTTATGGTCAATCACTCATTCACTCACACTCACTCACGCATACAGTCCTCCTATATATCCATAAATCTCTCTCTCACTCTCCCTCTCTCTCTCAGTTTCTCCATGTTCATCTATCTATCTATCTATCTACCCATCCATCTATTCAAGTTTGTTCCTATCTATCCATCACAGTCTGTTCACATCTAACCATCTCAACCTGTTCATATCTATCTATCAATCTATCCTGTTCATATGTATTATGCCTAGGTTTATTCCTTATTTTGCCGCTTATATAACTACGAAGCATTTTCAATCTGCCCATATTTAGCTAACTCACTTAACTCAATGTTTATGGTCCACTCATTCATTCACTCACACTCACTCACGCATACAGTCCTCCTATATATCCATAAATCTCCCTCTCTCTCTCTCTCTTTCTCTCTCTCAGTCTCTCCATGTTCATCTATCTATCTATCTATCCATCCATCTATTCAAGTCTGTTCGTATCTATCCATCACAGTCTGTTCACATCTAACCATCTCAACCTGTTCATATCTATCTATCAATCAAATGAAAACAGGTATTCTACCATTTAGCTTTGAAACTTCAGCGATGGCAATCGATAACCGCCTCTATTTGATAATCTATCTAGAAAAGCAGGTTGTGATGAACAAGAAAAAGGAAGACAGAAAGGATAAAAACGCACGCCCTCCCTATCAATATCTTCTTAAAAAACGCTAGTAAATATCAAAACAGAATTTTCTCAGTAATTCAATATTGGTTACAACTGCAAAACAGATTTTCCCCTCCATAAAACACGGCACGCCTCTTATTAGATTAAACGAAAACACTACGCTTTAAATGGCACTCAATGCATCTTTGCTTGGCACTCAGCACAAGGATTGAGAAAAGGGGAGTTACGGTGTTACATCCAATTCACGCTGGATACATCAGTTCTCGTAAGATCATCAAAGTTAAGTGACGTTAAGCATGATCACTTTCTATGTGGGTGACTATTAGGGTATACCATGTGTCTGCTAAACCAGACGGCATAGATCCTCTTCTGTCCAAGGCTATGGGTAAAAAATAGGGAAGTTAGTGCCCTTGAGGACTGTAAGGCAGTCTATATAAAGCTTACGCTGTAAAGAAACTCACCTGTTGACATAACTGTTCCAAAGAAGGAAGCTGAGCATGGGTTGATCTTTAAGTGAGTAGTTATCTACTTTATATAATGAAGTGTTATTTTCTTGGTTATCTCCCACCAAACATATGAACTCTTCCAATAAAACAAGATCAGTATTCATTACAAAAAAACATCTCATAGAAACAGAAATATATCTGCGTAATTTTCTTTCATAGGGATTAACCAGTAAATCCTATGGGAAATAACAGATCAAGGCGCATATCATATAGCATTGCTATGCAATGACTTTTTTTAGCGAATTCTCTGTTCAATCTTTCTTCGTTGATGGCCTGATACCAAAGTGATGAAACGGCTCCAAAAACTTTTCCTTCTAAAAGAAAAAAACAAACAAAAACATCTTATTCAAATTCAAATACTTCTGTGATTTTTTTTCACAGGGATGAAGAAGTAATGATAACAACACAATCCTCAATATGCTATCCAACGGATGCTGGAAGAAAAACGAGAAGCAACAGAAGCCATTGAACTAAACAACCAAGTAAATATCAAGATGGCGCCAGATGAGAACTTTTCTTGCTATTTCAATGCTTTTTAATGTTAGCATAATTAAAGTTTCGTTATA
This sequence comes from Thysanoteuthis rhombus, assembly GCA_963457665.1. Lineage (NCBI taxonomy): Eukaryota > Metazoa > Mollusca > Cephalopoda > Oegopsida > Thysanoteuthidae > Thysanoteuthis > Thysanoteuthis major. The sequence goes on from OY735230.1 coordinate 37,397,751, forward strand.
AACCTGTCTCTACTCATTCGTGAAAGAATTTTTGATATAAATTCATCCCATTGGTGTCCTGTTATCATTCTATGGAGGTCCTTATTTACCCGCACCATTCACACTGTCATTGTTACTCAAATACCTATAATGCTAATTGTGTATTTCACTCGAAAATACTACATTCTTCGGACATGTTTATTTTACTTCATTTGCTTTATACAGAATATACAAAAAACATGGCTGCATTTCAATAATTGTTATCAGCAGCTCAAGTAACATCATGTTCTGATTTCTATTCGTACTTGAAAATATTTCCAACTTCTCGAATAGGTATCATTGTTGCTAAGGCATCAAAAGCTCCAATAAAAATGAATTATATCTCTATAAACATTAAATCTACAAAACAAAACAATTATATAGGTAAATCTTTCGCTTTCAGCATTATTCTCAATGATGTAAACAAAAACGACAATTCATGTGTGATATATACAAATTCAAAATCGATGAATCAGAATCAACAGCTCAAAGCAGTGGTTCCAAAACAATGGAAACTCAAGAAACCCTACTATAAAGGAATTATTCCGGCGAAGCCTGTATTTCTAACGAATAGTTTTCATTCTGTGATCAATGAACAATATAAATAGACTATCTTCATCTTTGAAAATCATATTTATTCTAAAAGGATTACGTTTATTTGAATTTTAATGTATGGCACAGCTCACTGTGCAATAAGTATGTTTTTCTATTGCTATACGATGGATGGTGTTGTTTCTTCGTCACAAGATTTGTAGGTTCTGAGCGGACACTCCAGTAACCCCCGTTTTGAAACCATTGGCTTGGAGCAACTAGTGCGGGGTCCTTGGAAATACCGAGCCCATAGCATATGCTACTTTTGATACTTAGTTAATTCGGAACAGTCCTCACCAGTATAACTCATCTTGCAGCAACAAGAATACATTCGAAGATTTCCTCTCACTTTCAAATTATTCCTTGCAAATGTCTTCTTGGTAATTCCCTAAAGCCGCACAGCAAAGGTCCTATTCTCTCCATCCTTTATTTCCAACCATCTTTCTTCCGAGGAATGAAAAGTCGTTTATGAAAAGAAAAAAAAGCCTGTTCGTTTCCCATGGCAATAAAGGAGGTAAAAAATAACCCTGATGAGTAATTAACATAAAAGGTTTTCTCAAGTCAATAGCGTAATTAGTAAATGTGATTAATCATCTCCTGGTTGTATGTGTGAGTGCATGCTTGAGTGCATGTATCTGCCTCTGGGTACAGCTCTTTTTCTTTTCCCCCTGGGTAACGCTAATGTATTTGTCTGCTTAGTCTTTCTTTCTTTCGCTCTTCCTTCCTTTCTTTCAACACCTTCTGTGCTATCACTCCGCTTACTTTCGTCCATTTTCTCTTTTTGTTCTTCCTCTCCTTCATCTCATCTACTTTTTCTTTCTTCCTTTCTTTAATCAGTTAATGCTTTTTATTCTTCCTTTCTTTCTTTCTTTCTTTCTTTTTTATTTTTTTCGTTCTCTATCTGCTTTAATCTCTTTGCCTTTCCTTCCTTCCTTCCTTCTTTCTTTCTTCCCATTTCTTTTCTTTTTGTCTGTCTTTGTTCTTTCTCCCCTTAGTTTTTTACGACTTTCATCCTTTCTCTCTTTCTCTCTTTCTTTCTTAATTTACTTATTCATCTCATTTTTCTCTCTCTCTTTCAGTACTTGTTATATCTCTATATCATTTTCTACAGCTCTCTTTCTACATTTCTCCCTTCCTTTCTTTCTTTCTTTCTTCCCAAATTTAATTTTGTTCCTTTAAGGGTGTTTCATTCATTCTTTTTTTCTCTTTCAAAGCTCTCTTAGTTCTCTGTTCGCTTCATTCTCAACGGACTTATTTCTCTCTTTCTTTCTTTCTTTTATTCATTCATTCATTTATGTCTCCTTTCCTTTTCTTCACTTTTTTGATACCCTCTCTTTTTTCTTGTTTCCGTAATACAAAATCCATTTCCAATTACCACTGACTAGTCTGTCGAAAAAAAATTTCCCTGTATCAAAGAAAAAAAGTTAAGCGTCTAAAAACTGGCCACTGTTCCTTTTCATTTGTTTACGTGGAAGCCATTTTCCTTGCCTTATTTTCCACACACTTTGAATACAACGTACTATAATAAGTTAGTACAAAAATGATTACAAGTATACCTCAGAATATTTCTTTCTTTCTTTTTTTCTTTCTTTCTTTCTACAGCTTTTTGCTCTTTCTCTCCATCATTTTCTCCAATTAAAATCTAAACACTTCCACCCACTAGAAACGAGTCCATTGATTCTGGAATCATATAATTCTAGGGTCCCGGAACAAATGAATTCTTCGAAGGCGTTTTTAGCTGTTGTCTAATTGAGTAAGACCTCTCCTTGCCGGAAGTGGTCAAAATGTCGGAAAAAGTGGTAGTCGGTCGGAGAGAAGTCTGACAAGTTAGCTGGGTGAGGTCCAGTTTAGGAGCTTAGTTTGTTCAAATTCTGAAGGACTACTTGCACGACGTGTAAGCTTTTTTTTGCTTTTCATTCTGGGTCATTTGTGTGATATGTAGAGCCTTTTTCCCTTTCATTTAGGCTCATTCGCTTGACTGGTAGAGCTTTTTTGCTTTCTTGTCAGGCTCATTCGCAGGTGGAGATTTCTTTGCTTTAACAATCTGGTACGAATATCGAACAGCAGTTGAATGGTGAATGTTTAGTTCCTCTGCAACCTTTTGAGCTGTTTTTCGTTTGCTTCAATAATGGCCCTCAATTGGAAGTAGTCGATCACGGAAGGCTCTCGTTTCTATTGAGCCGTACGTTCGTTGACGGTCCCCTGGCCAAATATTCAGTTGATACGGCGAGCTGTTTTCGCTGATTTAGGTCCCATTTTGAACCCATACAACAAAATCATTATTAGCCTCTGTTCCATCATCGATTTTACAGCCTCAAATAATCAAAATGAATAGTAAAAAGAAATCTTTCAGATTAGATAAATAGAGTGAATTTCACTTTTTAAAAAGGTATATTCTATGAACACAATTGAATCATACTTTATTCCAAAATAAGCATCAAAGATTAAAATAACTAAGACTGTAATTATTTTTGCACCAAATAGTTAAGTGATTACAAAAGCCATAGGGAGTAACCTCCAAAGACACTGTCAAGATTTCTCAAATTTTGTATCAATCTAGCATATGCACACAAGTGTACGTATTTAACGCCTGACGGCAAAAATTAGTCGAATAAACCACTCACCCATAATTATCGTTGAAGCACTAACACTAGCACTACAGATTACCCTTGATATCCAGTGTTCCTATAAAAATTACGTAAAAAGAAGAAAAAATTACCACTCATTTATATTGGAAAAAATTACCAGGGCCACAAAATGGTAATCATGGTATATTGAACTGAGTTGCTAGATTTTGAAGTTGTGGAAGGTACTGGATACTACGGTGTAAGATAGGAAGGAAGAGTACGCGCTGCCGCTATAACGGCTCGCTTCATTTTCGTTTTGCTTTTTTTTTTGTAAAAGTGTACTTGTACCTGTAAAAGATTGCTGCAGCTATTTTGAAGGCAAATTGGGCGTCTTAAGTTAGACGCTTAAGTTGCTACCAATCTGACCAAAGTTCCACTAGACTTCATATCAATGCACACGTGCCTTTTGAAACCCCCCATTCGCGAGATACTCGCAGATAACAGTCATATAATAATTATAGAGAGTGAATTGTAAAAAAAAGACTTCTGATCTCTGAAGCTTTAGATACTTAAAAGAGGAATCCAACACCAAACGAAATCTTCTTTTGGCAAGGTCAGAGAGTTTTGGGTGTACCTAGCAATTGAAACCTTTCCCATCTGAGAATTTACTCTGCCCAACACTCATCACGTCGCATAAACACACCGAAAGGCTGTGCCAAATAAACCATGGTTAAAATGATTACGAACTTCTCTAAGACCTTGAAATAGCTAGTCGCTTAGAAGAAGGTTTCAGGTGTGTTAACACTTTTGAACAACTATTACACTCTATAAAGCATACGCTTCTTTGTGCGAGAGTGGGAAAAAATAAAATATTGACAAGATGTTCCTTACCTGTCGTATTCTACCAGACATGAATGAATAAATGATTGCTATCCAAGCATATATATATATATATATATATATATATATATATATGGAGAGAGAGAGAGGGAAGTGGACAAAGAAGAAATAAATATGAAATAACCGAGTACAAAATTAGTAAATAAAAATATCCAAGATATATTTCGGTTTATATAGTTTGCACAATGATACAAATGAAAAATGCTTACTGCATAGATACATACTGGCCGACGTAAGTAATCGATCAAATGAAAATAATTATTAACTCGCCAACACAGTCAATAAATGAACAACGGTAGCGTTACGTGTTGAAGTCAAGTAAAAACAAAATTCAATTGGATAATTCTATTTAGGATATCATGGGCGTTTGCCTCTTGTAAACATCTAGAATAGGGTAAAAAGAATATCTGAAAATATCTAGATGGATATTTCAAAATGTTTTTTTTCTGGAGGAAAGGTTATTCTGGAGAATCTATATGCTATCTATAAACCCGTTAAAAAGGCCCCAAAAGGTTGTAAAAGGTTCCCCCCAAAATCAAAAAACATTTCATAAGGGGTCAAATAGACTACTGATTCCAATTTTCAAGTCTGTAGACAAAACAGTATGGCCAGGAACACTACAACACACAAAGAAACACAAAGAAACACACACACACTTATGAAAAAGGATAGAACCTCTCTCCATCTTTGAAGGCTATGGTTTTATATTTATAGATATACATGTATATATGTGATTATTTGTGAATGCGAGTGTTTGTGTGTGTGTGTGTGTGTGTGTGTGTGTGTGTGATATGCTGACAGACAAAGGGATACATCGTGTTTGTGTATGCATACATAAAGGTGATACTATTCATACGAACGATGAACCTTGCGATCAGACTATATGTTAAACTAAGTAATCCTATATTCTATCTTATATTAGAGGTTTCCGCTATTGGAATAAGAATGACACCTCTCCAACTTTATTCAGATACTGTTCTGCCAAATAATACCAGCGAGTAATTGATAACAAGAGGAAGAGAAGGGTAATTCTTGTAGTTTCAGATACTGCAAGTAACAGCTTGGTGGAACAGCAAGTTACAGTCCAATGAAACTGAGTAACATCTTGCTGGAATGATACTTGCGTATCGTCTATTCGAAACGGTTGCATAAAACCGGTCAGATATAACAATGGTTCATTACATCAGTAATTACGACATCCCGGTCGTTCTGACCTGACCAACAATGTAAAATTAATGTCGGTTAGGTACATCATTGGGAAGATATACATTTATTTGCTGAAATACTTATCTACACTGGGTTGAAGTTTTTGAAAAAAAAAAGCGGGGGGAGCTTAAGCTTTGGGACTTATCGATTAAGGTTCCCCTTTATTTTTGACCCCTCGAAAGGGGAAAATGTTTCGACTCTTGATCCTTTAAAGGGATGTTTTCATTCACTTTGACCTCTAGAAGGAGGAAATCTTTCTCTTCAGCATTATGAATGAATAGTGTGGCTTTGCGAACGAAGATTTTGGGAGAGTTCTCTACAACAGTAGGACTATAGACGGCGCGGCTTGTGTATGGAATACCCCTCGAGTCTGAGAAGTAGAGTTTTGAGGTGAAGTCAACTCGCCCAAGGACAACCCCACCCTTTAAACCAAGGGATTGCATCCTATGGTCCACTGAGGCAACACATAGGACACAGTGTTGTAGGTTTGATAGGCGTGTCCATCTCCTGGCTAATACGAGCTAGCTATAGGGTTCTGGGGTAAATGCCTATCCCCAAAACCTTGTCTACGTGGTTTGTGTAGCCTAACACACATACGAAGCACGTCTGTTCTTTTCATAACGACCATAACTGTGCCGATCTCTGTCTCGTCTTCCCGGCAAACTTTTCCATTTCATCTCACCATCTTTCTTATGTCTCCTACCACCCTTGCTTTCCATCGACTTGCTCTCTGCACTTTCTGTTATTCTAAATTCTTGTTATGTCTCCAGCCAATCTCCATTTTTGTCGATTCATTACTTGCTTAGTCTGCTCCCAGATGCAAATTGATCTTTTTCTTCTGCTTACCGTGTGACTTTGATTTTGTTTTCAAGTGATTTTATCTATGTTGTACATCCATACTTCATAACTGGAATCTTACATTCAATTCACACTACGTTCCAGGCACATTGGTAATGTTCTTGATTTCATTTTGATCTAAGAAAAGGTCTTCTTAATTTTTTACCCCTAAAAATTAGGGTGTCCTCACTTTTGTCCCCTTAAAGAATCAAGGTTCTGTATATGGATGGAATATAGGTCCCGCTTTGGAAATACTTACTTCGTAAATAGACCCACCCCCCTCTAAAATCTTTTAAAACATTTTTTTTTTTTTGTCAATACTTTTTTGTTTTAAAATTTTTCCAGGGACCATTGTACAAGCATGCCAAATTTGGTTGAACTGCACCCATGCTTAGGTGATTCTTTATAGAGTGAAAAACAAACACGCCAACGCAAAAGCAACTTGTGTACGTATGTGTGTATGTGTGTGTGTATGTGTGTGTGTATGTGTGTGTACGTATGTGTGTATGTGTGTGTGTATGTGTGTGTGTTGATACAAAATTCCAAGCGCCATCTTTCGTACAATCTTACAGTAATCTCATAAGTGTCTGTATGCATTGCTTATGAAATCAGTACGTTGTTTAAAAGCCTTTGAGGGAAAAATACTTACGAGAATGGTTTCCACGTGAATTTATGTACGGAAACACAAATCGCTTAGTGTTCAAGCGCTTAACGTTCTCTACATTCTTCGACAAAGTCATCTAACCACGACTGAAGAAACCTTTCTGGGCATGTGCATATCGAGATTACCCCACGACTGGCCATTGTACGATGTTGATATTCGCCAGATACATTAATCAACATACAACACAGTGCTGTCTCTAGTTTGAAGTTATTTGGATCAGGAGTTCTCAGGAAATCTAATTAAAGGAAATAGATTATATATTTTTTCATAGTTTTTTCAAATCTCCGACTACTACCGCTCTTTAGAATCATCTAAATTTAGAAAGAAAATATCTAAACTGGCAACACTGAAGTGAAGTAACTGGAATACTTCGAAGCTGTAGTGTCGTACGACGGGCGGAAAAATATCTCACATGAAACATGGCAGGCGGCTCAATACACCAGAAAGTCCTGCCGTTTCGATATATGCACCTTTGGAGCTGGTACTGTCCTAGCTTTTACAAAATAGTTTTTAGCGATGCAAAACAGATCTATTTCAAGAGTTCAAAGCGAGGTAAACCGTGGTCAGATCGGGGAGAGCATTCAACATCTCAATCCAAACAGAATCTACTGAAGACGAAAGTTTTTGGGGGAGGGTTTCATGGTTTGTTGGGATCTAAAGTGAATACCATTTTCTCGCAAATAGTTAGAACCTGGGCAAAATATTACTGTGCAAAGATACAGTGAACAATTGAATCATTTGAATGGCGTATTGAAAGAAAAAAGATTTTATACCGTATGTGCAATACGGCGTTATTGAAATTCAGGATTTTAGATGGTTATTTTCAAGACAAGTGAGATGTTTCCACTTGAAAGTTTGACGTAACACAGTTTTACTCACTTGATTTCTGTTTGTTTTGGTTCCGGGCCATATTAAGCTAACATTGACATCATATATAAGAAAAATTACTTCGATACCCGTCACTTTCTACCTCTCTCCAACTTCCCACCCGTTTCTCTCCGTCCTGTTTCAAGCAATATACTGCGAATGACGGAAATTTCAGCTATTGCTAATATATGGCTAACACAATAAAAAAATTATTTTTCTTTTGTCATTGATGGAAACTTGGTTCTGTCTGTAAGGGCTTTAATCCTGCAACAAATAATTTTCAATGGATTATCTTGCAATGGACTAGGGCTTTTATCTTTCAATGGGTTACTATTTTGCTCCGCCACTAGCTTCAGTTAATGGATTAATTTCCTTTCACTTTCTTGATTCTAGTTATCAAACGGAGTCCCAGTCTAAAGTCGACTTTGGTTATCTACCGTAACAAGAACAAGAACAATCTTCACCACATTTAGAGGCGTAAACCCTCCAATGGTCGTCTATCCCGTCACGTTAAATCAAACTGATAAGTATTACACATCACCGAAAATTTATGTTAGAGATACGCAAAGGCTTATTTCGTTCTAATACATGTATATCTAAAATCAAGCGATCAATAGGAGGTATTCTTACCGACTGAGCAAGACTGAAAAAGTTTTACATATCTACGTAAATTTATCTTAAAGATACTGAAAAGCTCATTTCATTCAAGTAAATAAACACATTTATAAATCAAAAAATCTTTAGATGATTTTTTGGATGTCATATTTGTTGTGTGGATTAAAGGCAATCCGACAGAATGGTGCAAGTAATTTGAAAATTAACAATTTGAGAGAGAAGTGTTTTATATCTCAAAATTTTTTATCGTCATAAAAAATCGTCAGGCTTGATGCATATCACTATCCATCGTGATCCATCGACGTCATCAGAAGCACTTTTGCAACGCAGAAAAAAAACTTTACATACATGTTCGTATACGGTATCAAACAGAGAAAAACACAGCAAGTCAGAGTTAATTCTTGGTTAAGAGGGTGGTGAGAAGAATTAGTGAGCTAGAGTGTGGGTTGAAGGAGGTTAACGATGTATCCTCTATACACAGGAGTCAGATGGAGTTGTATTATCATACATACAGTACAAAGGTTGCAGCAAATAGTCGAGATAGAAGTGGGAGTGGAGCAAACCCTGCAACAGTCAGGCGTGTCTTTTAATCATCATTTAAAGAGAGATCACAAGTTGCTTATCTCTTTCGGCGTGCAGGTCTAGTCGTCTCGGGAATAACGTTTCGTTTCATATTCCCTCTCACAAGAAGACTGAATTCAATCCGACGTCTGGAGGGGATTCCTATCGCAGCTTAATAGCCAATGATATTAAAACATCGGCACTAATTTATCTTCAAGTATTGACGAGTGTATTTTATCTCTGAGAGGAGGATGGTAACTGCACTGGGCATAGGTTTGTTCAAACATCGCTGAAAATGGAGATGAATTTTGAATCAAGAAACAGAAAGCTTATCTCACAGTTGAATGAAAAATGATTTGATCCCAGATCTCCAGTGAGGAAGGTAATCGATATTTGCAATTACCCTTTGATATTGGCAGGTTTTCAATACGCAGCTTCGATAAGTCGCGGTTCAGTCTTGAATGGGACTATTTTGAGGAGTCCTGTGCAGATTTAAGCTGTATTCACGTTTTTTGACTAAAAAATATCGCTTCTCCAATAATTGACGAATTTGTCACAAGAGGAATTGAAGCCAAGGATTAAAATGTAGAGTCTTCACGGTATGCTTTAGGGTATTCATTCATTTCCACATTTACAATTTGGGAGAGGTAAAGGGTTTATTTATCTTTGATATCTCTATTAATACCAAATGATTTACAGCTGATCAATATGCGTCATTTTATTTCGCTTTAATGATAATGCATTCGGAAACCTCTACAGGAGTCATGCGTTTTATCTTACGTTTTTACATACTTCAACAAAGAAAAATTTGAAATGATCTTCCTTGATTACACAGTGAATGTATCATTTGCCCTGAAAAGCGTAAATAGAAAGAACAATCAAAGAAAAATGGGACTGCTGCAGGAATCAAAGTTGAGAAACAAACAAAGCAGATATACACAGTTTAGAGTTAAAAGCTGTTATTTGGTCTTTGCATTACCGGCAGCTGTTTAGCTCAATGGCAAGAGCAACAATATGTTGAAGCAAACACCTTATCGGTCGCAGATTCGATTTTCTCTAATTGTTTATCCTATTTACGCTGTGTTGGCTGAATGATACATTCACCGTGTAATAAGAGGAGATTATTTTTGATAAATCAAAGTAGACTAGTATGACTATTAAAGCAAGGCGATGTACCCAGACGTATTTCCCACGGCACAAGTTCACGAGCGTGACTCACCAATAGACAATGTTGCCAACCCAAAAAATAGTTAGCGCTAGTTTGTCTGCCAAAAAGCACTAAATTGAAAAAAAAAGTGAATAGCCAAACATCCCTTTTATACTATCCGTTATATCTTATCTTTGCTAAAGATCCAGCCCATCTCCATTATTGTACCTTAATCATTACATTATTCCATTGCTTTTGTCTGTCCTTTGATCCATGTTGATCTTTCCCGATCTCTAAGCGTTTTGGTTAAATTTTGCTGATCAATGATTTTTTTTTTTGATTGAGATATATTTTGTTTAGTTTTTTTTAAAATCATATTTATGCTCATGACTGTCTTCTCGATGACTTTCAATGACACTTTGTGGGAAGATAAACAATAGGCTACTGGAGAACTGATGAAATTTCGGAGCGGATCCATGTACAATTATCTCCTTTACGTCGAAATTATACGTCCAAACAACACAATATCGCCAAAATGTCAACACTATAAGTTCTCAATGAATTTCAATGATATTTTGTTGATGGACGGGCAGTATGCTATTTAGGGTGGATCCATCTACAATTTCCTCTGCCTGACAATGACGTTGGCAGAGGTGTGCTCTCTCTGAGTGCTTTCTAATTATTATTACTATCATTATTATTATTATTATTATTTCGGAATCTCACACCAGTTGCCTGGTGGTAACCGCTGGAGTTTGAGTGACAGCAAGTCTCCTCAAGTCTCCAGCCCTCCTCTCCTCGTACTCATAGATCGCAGTAATTCTGCGATTTACAGTTTCACACCGGTTGCCCAGTGGTTATCGCTGAAGGCTGAGTGACAATAAGTCTCCCCAGGTCTTCAGCTAACGTCTCCTCTCTCTTTCGCATATCATGACAGAGCTACGCTTCGTTGCAGTCCTTATATCTCTAGCACCTTCCTCAGTATCCGTCCAGTGCCCAGCAGTGCTGTGGTCTGTACGGTCTCTATCCTCCCCCTAATCCCGATCTCCTCCAGTCTCTCCCTCAGCGTTTTGGGGACAGTTCCTAGTGCGCCCACTATGACCGGTACTACCCTGGTTTTCATGTTCCACATTTTCTTTAACTCCCTTGCTAGGTCCTGGTATTTTTCCCTTTTCTCACCCTCCTTCTTTTTTACTCTATGGTCTGCAGGTACAGCAACGTCTACTATTTGGCAGGCCCTCCTTTTTTTGTCTACTATTACTAAGTCCGGCCTTCTTGCCTGGATGAGGTGGTCAGTTTGGATGTCAAAGTCCCACAGTAGTTTGTGGTTGTCATTCTCCAAAACTGCCTCTGGCTTGTGCTGATACCACTTTTCCCCATGGTTGAATCCCATTTGTTTACTTAGTTCCCAGTGTATCATAGTTGCTACTCTATCGTGTCTATGCTTATACTCCTTCTGGGCGAGTTGGCTACATTCACTAGTTATGTGGTTTACTGTCTCATCTCTTTCACCGCACATGCGGCATTTGCTGTTTGTCTGTGTTCTGTCGATTTTTGCTTTTATGTAGTTTGTCCTTATGCTTTTGTTTTGGGCTGCCATGATGAGCGATTCTGTTTCTCTCTTAAGGTTTCCCTTTCGTAACCACGTCCATGATTTCTCGTCTGCTATTTCTTTTATCTGTCTTTTAAACTCGCCGTACAATTTTTTCCCTTCCCACTTTTCTTTTCTAGTTTGCTGTACTGTTCCATTGTTTTCTACTTTATTGTTTGTCGCACTATCCCTCGCGCTCTTTATGATTTCTTCACTATTTGTTTGCACATATCTATTTAGGACTACTTTAGCTCTCTGGACACAATCTTCTATGCTGATGAGCCCCCTACCACCTTCTTTTCTCTTAACGTATAGCCTATCTGTATCATCCCTAGGATGTAATGCTTTATGCATCGTCATAAGTTTCCTTGTTCGCCTATCCATTGATTGGAGCTCTTCCTTTGTCCATCCTAGGAATGGTCCTGTATACCTAATTACTGACACAGCCCAGGTGTTCATTCCTTTTATTAGATTTCTGCTATTTAATTTGGTTTCTAATATTTTCCTTATCCTTCTGAGGTATTCTCTCTTAATTTTCTCCTTCATCTCTTCCCGTTTTATCGTGTCACATTCAAGGACACCTAGGTACTTGTATCGGTCTTGTGCAGTCAATGCCCTAATCTTGTTGTTGTCCGGAAGTTCAATTCCCTCAGTCATTGAAAGCCTTCCTTTATGCATCACCATGATTGCGCATTTTTCTATCCCAAACTCCATTCCTATGTCCTCACTATATTCCCTTACTTCGTTGAACAGAGTCTCAAGCTCTCCCCTGTTTTTTGCAAACAATTTAATATCGTCCATGTACATTAAGTGGTTGACCTTACCTTTTGTTTTAGAGAAGTGGTATCCTTTGCTGTTTCTCAGGATTCTGTTAAGCGGTATCATTGTTAGAACAAATGATAGTGGGGACAACGAGTCTCCTTGGAAGATTCCCCTTTTTATCCCTACCTCGGCTAGTTTGTCCCCTGCGGCTGTCAGATCTACTTTCCAGTTTTTCATCGAATTACCAATGAATTTAACCACCGGTTCGCTAATTTTGAACATTCTAAGGCATTCAAGTATCCAGCTATGTGGAATCATATCGTATGCCTTTTTGTAATCTATCCATCCCATTGCGATATTCTTTCTCCTTTTCCTTACTTCTTTTAAGATCATCTGGTCTATGTAGAGTAAATCGTTTGCCCCTTTGGTTCCTATCCTACACCCTTTCTGTTCTTCTGGTAGTAGCCCCCTTCTATCCATTGACATGTATATTCTCTCTGCTATTTGCCCGGTCAGGATTTTCCACATAAGTGGTAGGCAAGTGATTGGTCTATAGTTGCTTGCTATGTTCCCCTTCCCCAGGTCTTTTTGGATGAGGGTGGTTCTGCCTTTAGTCATCCATTCTGGTGCTTTGCCTTCATTTAGACAATTTTGGAGTAGGTGGGTGAGTCTACCGTGTAACGTGGTGAACTTTTTGAACCAATACCCATGGATCCCGTCGGGACCCGGTGCTTTCCAGTTGGCTACTTTCCTAAGAGTATGTTTCAATGTGGTCTCATTCAGTACTATTGGTTCTCCCTTGTCTATATCTTCTAGTTCTTTTCTCATGTTTCCTAGCCATTGCGGTGTTACATTGTGTCTTTTTGGGTGCCCCCATATGCTATTCCAATAGTTCTTGGCCTCTGTGGCATCTGGTTTTATGTCCTGCCTTCTTTCCCCATTTAAATCTTGGTAAAACTTTTTCTCATTGTTTTGGAATGTGCGGTTTTGTGTGTATTGGGCCGATCTTAGTCCGTATCTTTTTAGTCTTGCCTCTTTAGCTAGTCTTTTCTGGTGTAACTCTTCGACTACAGTTGCGATGCCTTTTTGCGCTACCTTATATTTGTTATAAAGTCTTACTCGTGGTCTGTCTGTGTGTGGTGTATTTCTAAGCAGTACTTCGTCTCTCTGTAGTTGGGAGATCTGCCTTTGTAACCTTCTCTCCCAGTTAGGTTTCCCTTCCCTATTATTGCTCAGGTTCCTATCTTGTGTTGTGAAACTTTGTGCTACCATTTTCGCCCCTGCATAAATTAGGTTGTTGAGTTCTAGGAGGGTGTCTGTTTCTATGTGCTGTAAGAGGCAGTTGACCTGTTCGGTCACTTCTCCGACTTTCTTTCTGTCTTTGTCTCTTAGGGAGGGGAGTGTTGTTTTCTCTCCTCGCATGATCTCTTTCAAAGCTTGTATTTTGCTTTTCTCTTCTTCCGTTGGTGCCTCGTCATCACCCTCTGGTGCATAGCTTACTGTGGGGGTCTCATGGGGGATTATTCTAGTTTTGTTATTGGTACTAGTTGTGCTGGGGGGGCATTTTTCAGATGTGTTACCTGAATCTCTCTCTACATTAATGCGAATCTCTAGTAGTTCAGTCTCAGACAACCATTTCTTCTTTTGAATTTGCTTTACTTGGTCAGCAAGGCGTTGGTTCGATACTTCCACAGCAGATTTTTCCCTCCATATTTGGAGCATACGCTCTCTATAAGATCGCACTAAAGGCTTGCTTTTATAGTAACAGTACATAACTAGTCTATTCTCTTCCCTTGTCCATCTCTTTCTCTTTATAGCAGTCGCCCCATGAGGACTGCGCTTCCCCTGGATATCGCTAGTGGTATACGAGTTTTGGCCAACAGTAGCTGTGTGACGACTGTGTCCCTCCTGAAGGCCATTAAGGGTACACGAGCCGAGATTTTGGCCAGCAGTCACAGGATGACGACCGGGTCCCTCCTGGTGGCTAACAAGGGAACACCTGCCGGTTACGACACACAGGTCTTGGATCTGTGCCCCATTTGCAATCTCACACTAGTTGCCTGGTGGTAACCGCTGGAGTTTGAGTGACAGCAAGTCTCCTCAAGTCTTCAGCCCTTCTCTCCTAGTACTCATAGGTCGCAGTAATTCTGCGATTTACAGTTTCACACCGGTTGCTGAAGGCTGAGTGACATTAAGTCTCCTCAGGTATTATTATTATTATCATTATTATTTGCAATGTCTCATCAGTTGCCCGTATTATTATTATTATTATTATTATTATTATTATTATTATTATTATTATTATTATTATTATTATTTGTTTCATCATCATCCCACTTCTTATACATTCCGTTCCCCGTCCATCATCAGGTTGCAATTTCATTCCCGCTATTTTTTTTCACTCTGTGGTATTGTTTCACAAATTTCATTTCTTGCCTTTCCTGCTTTTGAACTTACGAGTGCAAACTTTGAAATCCTTCTTTTTTTTTCTTTCAACTGAGAGCCAATCTTCTTTTCTTTTTTTCTTTTTTTTCCTTTCGTTTCCTACTTTTATTTATCTTTCTGTGATTTGGTTTTGTGTCCGTTGCTTTGTTTGTGTGTTTTTTTGTTTTTGTTTTGTTTTTTTGTTTTGTTTTGTTTTTTTTTCCTCTCCATAAATCCTTGCTTCTAACTTGATTAGAATTCGCCAAAGCTCCAAGAGTTTGTTTTTCGACTTCGAATATTTCTTTTGCGCGAAACGAAACAGGAAACTACAGAAGGATTTTTGTAAAAAGCAAAAGAAAAAGCAGAAACAGTCGTCTTTTTCAATCAACATCAATCAACATTCTATCGAATCCACATTTTCTCTACAGCATTTTGATTTCTTTATTAACAACTGTCAACCAGAACTGTCAACATAGGTTTCTTCAATTTTTAAGCTGGTGTAGCTGTCTGGCTGACTGGATGATCCATGTATGCGTCACGCGTACAGGCTGCACCAATGGAGCTAGAGGGCTCAAAATTTTAACATTTACTCCTTATCATGTCTAGGAAAAACATTTAGTTTTGTTTTTTGAAAATTCTTCCTCCTCATTTCCAAATAGGTTTTTGATAGGGGCCTCTGTTTGCTATGTAAGCTCATGATAAATCGATCGCTTTTTCTTTCAACTACCTAACAAAAGGCAGGAGAATTAAGATATTCATCGATCACCCCTTTTTTTTTTAAATTATCATTGATCATCCCCGACGTGGCTTGCTTCCGAAAGACGTTGGTTACATGACGGTTTCTATTGACTGACTAACCAGACCTGTTTTATTTTGACTTTGAATTTTTAAAGGATAAATGAATGTTTGTTTATATTTTCGAGATTTTTGTTTCTCTTGCTTAAATACATTCAATCCAATTCTGCTCTTTGAGCCAAGAAGTGTTGTATTTTTCTTTCACATCCGCCAACGATATTTCTGTCTGTTTGACTACACTATATCTGCGGGAGTTCTCGATGAATTCAAATGAGATTTGGTGAGAGAGTGGGTTATAGGCGACTCAAGAAATGATAGACTTTTGGGACAGATCCTAATATTTGTTTTTGATTTAGAAATATCGCTATTATTCTACAGGAAAAGAGGTCAAATGGACAGTTAACGAAAAGGCTAAATCCAGAATTAAAGAGAGGTAACTTAATATTTGCACATTCAAAATTCTAGCACTTATTGGTTAATGATTTATTTCCATACAGTTTGTTAGTGTACGTTGCTTTATTAGGTACCTTTAGATAGTTAGTTGCCTCTCCCCTTGCTTATTGATTTAGGAATTTTTAATCATTCCCCGCTCTTATTAGGAATCCTCACCTGCAAATTGTTTTCAAGAGTCCATCTCTACTTTCACCTGCTAATTATTCGAGGGGACACAACAATAGATTTACCAACATTTTCCCATCAAAAGACAACTTGGTAAACCAAGTTTAAATGTATCCGCTAATCTTACCGATCTTAAAATTTTGTTCCATCGAAATAGTTTTTAGTTCAATTCTCCTTCGAAGACGAAAGAATTTTCTCCATTCCTGTTGATTGAGTACGTTTTTACTTTCCAAGTGCTTACCCTATCAGTACTTTAAAGCTCACCGACCCTCTATAATACGTTTGTGGACTTCTCCCATGGGGTCTGCTATGGAATAGGTCTGACATAGCGATGCCTCCTCCCAAAGAGATAGTAGGATTTGGAATCTCCCCTGTGAAAATCCCTGGATCCGTCCCTAGACAATGTGTGAACTGGTTTCAGTTCCTACGCAGTTATCTGTCTTTGTATACGGTAGTTAATGTTTGTGAACCAATACTGCATTTCTCCACTCTTATGAACTTATGCCATAATACTTTGTAAAAAAAATTATTGTTCTAAATAGAAGTTGAACTTTTTAGAATTGAAAAGTTCCACTTTTTAAGATTAGATTTGATCTTTTTGAAATTGAAGGTCACTTATCACATATTGAAGGTCAACTTTTCCAAATTGAAATCCAACATTTTCAATTCGGAATTCAACTTTTTTAATTTGATGTTCACCATTGCTGACGACTGGGGGTCGCTAGTCTCATATTTCCATTATTCTCCTCAAAATTAGTGCAGACCCAAGTGAGCTAGTGGCTGGCATTTTCTTGCATTATTATTATTATTATTATTATTATTATTATTATTATTATTATTATTATTATTATTATTTGGAATCTCACACCAGTTGCCTGGTGGTAACCGCTGGAGTTTGAGTGACAGCAAGTCTCCTCAAGTCTCCAGCCCTCCTCTCCTAGTACTCATAGGTCGCAGTAATTCTGCGATTTACAGTTTCACACCGGTTGCCCAGTGGTTATCGCTGAAGGCTGAGTGACAATAAGTCTCCCCAGGTCTTCAGCTAACGTCTCCTCTCTCTTTCGCATATCATGACTGAGCTACGATTCGTTGCAGTCCTTATATCTCTAGCACCTTCCTCAGTATCCGTCCAGTGCCCAGCAGTGCTGTGGTCTGTACGGTCTCTATCCTCCCCCTAATCCCGATCTCCTCCAGTCTCTCCCTCAGCGTTTTGGGGACAGTTCCTAGTGCTCCCACTATGACCGGTACTACCCTGGTTTTCATGTTCCACATTTTCTTTAACTCCCTTGCTAGGTCCTGGTATTTTTCCCTTTTTTCACACTCCTTCTTTTTTACTCTATGGTCTGCAGGTACAGCAACGTCTACTATTTGGCAGGCCTTCCTTTTTTTGTCTACTATTACTAAGTCCGGCCTTCTTGCCTGGATGAGGTGGTCAGTTTGGATGTCAAAGTCCCACAGTAGTTTGTGGTTGTCATTCTCCAAAACTGCCTCTGGCTTGTGCTGGTACCACTTTTCCCCATGGTTGAATCCCATTTGTTTACTTAGTTCCCAGTGTATCATCGTTGCTACTCTATCGTGTCTATGCTTATACTCATTCTGGGCGAGTTGGCTACATTCACTAGTTATGTGGTTTACTGTCTCATCTCTTTCACCGCACATGCGGCATTTGCTGTTTGTCTGTGTTCTGTCGATTTTTGCTTTTATGTAGTTTGTCCTTATGCTTTTGTTTTGGGCTGCCATGATGAGCGATTCTGTTTCTCTCTTAAGGTTTCCCTTTCGTAACCACGTCCATGATTTCTCGTCTGCTATATCTTTTATCTGTCTTTTAAACTCGCCGTACAATTTTTTCCCTTCCCACTTTTCTTTTCTAGTTTGCTGTACTGTTCCATTGTTTTCTACTTTATTGTTTGTTGCACTATCCCTCGAGCTCTTTATGATTTCTTCACTATTTGTTTGCACATATCTATCTAGGACTACTTTAGCTCTCTGGACACAATCTTCTATGCTGATGAGCCCCCTACCACCTTCTTTTCTCTTAACGTATAGTCTATCTGTATCATCCTTAGGGTGTAATGCTTTATGCATTGTCATAAGTTTCCTTGTTCGCCTATCCATTGATTGGAGCTCTTCCTTTGTCCATCCTAGGAATGGTCCTGTATACCTAACTACTGACACAGCCCAGGTGTTCATTCCTTTTATTAGATTTCTGCTATTTAATTTGGTTTCTAATATTTTCCTTATCCTTCTGAGGTATTCTCTCTTAATTTTCTCCTTCATCTCTTCCCGTTTTATCGTGTCACATTCGAGGACACCTAAGTACTTGTATCGGTCTTGTGCAGTCAATGCCCTAATCTTGTTGTTGTCCGGAAGTTCAATTCCCTCAGTCATTGAAAGCCTTCCTTTATGCATCACCATGATTGCGCATTTTTCTATCCCAAACTCCATTCCTATGTCCTCACTATATTCCCTTACTTCGTTGAACAGAGTCTCAAGCTCTCCCCTGTTTTTTGCAAACAATTTAATATCGTCCATGTACATTAAGTGGTTGACCTTTCCTTTTGTTTTAGAGAAGTGGTATCCTTTGCTGTTTTTCAGGATTCTGTTAAGCGGTATCATTGTTAGAACAAATAATAGTGGGGACAACGAGTCCCCTTGGAAGATTCCCCTTTTTATCCCTACCTCGGCTAATTATTATTATTATTATTATTTGCAATCTCACAATAGTTGCCTGGTGGTTACCGCTGGAGGTTGAGTGACAGCAAGTTGTCGTCAAGTCTCTAGCCCTCCTCTCCACATTCTCATTGACCACAGCAATACTGTGGTTTACAGTTTCAAATCAGTTGCCCGGTAGCCATTGCTGAAGGCTGAGTGACAGTAAGCCTCCTCGGGTCTTCAGCCCATATCTCTTCTCTCCCTCGCCTATCACGCCAGTGCTATGGTTCACATCTCTGCTTCCATTTTCTTTCCCCTGTTAGGTCATTGCTAAGATTTAGTGTCGTAGTCCTTATATTTTTAGCACGTTCCTCAGTATCTGTGCGGTTCGTAGCAGTTCTGTGATGTGTACAATCTCGATTCTTCCTTTTATCCCGAGGACCTCCAGTCTCGCCTTCAGTGTCTTTGGGACAGTTCCTAGCGCGCCTATTATTATTGGTACCTCCCTGACTTTCATGTTCCACATTTTCTCCTGTTCTCTTGCTATATCTTGGTAATTTTCCAGTTTTTCACTCTTATTCCTCCTTACTCTATGGTCTGCAGGCACAGCCACGTCTATTATTTGGTAGGCTTTTCTCTTCTTGTCTACGATTACCAAGTCCAGTCTTCTTGCCTGGATGGGGTGGTCAGTTTGAATGTCAAAGTCCAAGAATAATTTGTGGTTTCCATTCCCCAGGGCTGTCTCTGGTTTGTGATCGCAAGACTTTTCCGTATGTTTAAATCCCATACTCAGTTCCCAGTGTATCATCGTTGCTACTCTATCGCGTCTGTGTTTATATTCCTTTTGGGCAAGTCGACTACATTCACGAGTTATGTGGTTTACGGTCTCATCTCTTTGATTGCATAGGCGGCGCTTGCTGCTTGTCTGTGTTCTGTCGATTTTTGTTTCGATATAGTTTGTCCCGATGAATTTGTTTTGAGCTGCCATGATGAACGATTCTGTTTCTCTCTTCAGGTTTCCTTTTGGTAACCATGTCCGTGATCTCTGGTCAGCTACATCTATTATTATTATTATTATTATTATTATTATTATTATTATTATTATTATTATTATTATTATTATTATCATTATTATTGTTATCAAAAGAAAGAAGAAAAACAAGACGCTTTCAAGTTTTAAAACTGTAGAATGAAAAAACAAAAGTGAAAATTTCTGATACATTGTATACTTTCCTCAGTCAAAATTCAGATGTAAAACAACTTTCAAGATGTTAATGGTGAGGTCTGCAACGATAAACTATATAGAATTTCGAGTTTTTTATATCGTATTTTAAAAAAATAAGACAGTCTTGTTTTTCTTTTTGTCTTTCCTAATAATAATTTCCTTCAAGTATCATCATCATCATCATAATTGTTGTTGCTTTTGTTGTTGTTGTTGTCAGATTTTGTAGCACAAGTGTCCTCAACAGTCTGCAATCCTCATTTCCCATATGCAGGCAACGTTCTTCACCTCAGACCAGGATTTTGGCGCACATGGTAGCGCAGCCTATGTGTCCCAGACATTAAATGATTGATCAATAAAGACAATACAATTTCCATTTAACCATCGCTTTCCCGTCGATGAAGGTCCGAGACTGTCCAGCTGTGCCAAGTAATCAGAGGAGGAATTGGCTTCGGCCAAATTGGTCAAGACACTTGATTAGAACATAATTGGTCAGCGTGGAAGTCTTTTTCAGGTCTTGGCAGTAAGATTGTGAAACTAGTGATTTCGTGAAATCCCTAGTGACGTGCAATCCCCGAACATCTCGGTGAAATCTCAAGTTACACAAACAGTGCAGTGATGGTATATAAGCTTGTGATGCTGACCATTAACACTTTAATGAGTATATTCTGCATCAGTACTTACAATATACACAGGTTAGTTCACGGTAATGAGGGAATCCGGTGAGGATTGATTTCATCGCAGTAGCAGTGGTCAGCATCAAAAGCTTGTTAACCATTACTACACTGATTGTACAACAATGGATTTCAGGAAAATTACTGAAATGTTCTGGTTTTAGCAAAATCTCAGAGATTTCACGAAATTGACAATTTTACTGTAATTTATTCCGAGATAATTGGTCAGTATCGGATTTCTTCCAGCCTTGGCATATTGTCTTATTTGAACTGCCTTCTTGTTAAAAACTGTCAAAAAAAGCTTCCGATGTAGGTTTCTCCAGTTTTCAAGTTGTACTGGCTGGCTGGCTATGTACATATGTATCTATCTGTGTCGGACAGATAGGTCTCACCAATGGACCTTGAGTGCTGCATATCTAAACATTTCCTCTTTATTATGTCTAAAAAATGATGTTCAGGGTGGGGTTAAATTTGTAATGTAAGTTTATGCTGAAAAGGCCCTTCCGTTTGTTTCTTGAAAATTCGGACTCTTCTTCAGTGATCATACCCAACAAAATGTCAAGATGAATAACTTATTCACTGGATCTCCTTTTTTTCCAATTCTATTACCCCACCTCCAAAACATGGCATACGGCCAGAAAAGGTTGGACACGTGACGGTCCCTTTCGGGTGACTAACAAGGCCTGTTTCTATCAAAGCTTTTGATTCCCTTGCCGTCATCTTTTTTTTTCTGAGTAATGGTATCTGTGCCTGATGATATAATGTATTTTGGTAGAATATGTTCCGACGTATGTGAATAATGGATTTACGAATTGTTATGCACATTCGACAAAAACATTCTCAAAACCCATGGACAGTACTGATTTATCCAACATCCCCATGAGGGCAGGACATGTCACACGGTCAATTCAAATGGGCTCTCCAATATTCCCTTTAACTTCTTTTAGTCATCGAGCGGAAAAATCTTATGTTGTGAGAATATTTTTCTTGTGACAAAAGTATGAATGCACTTTTTGATTCGACACAGGGAAGCAATATCTTTCCAAAGAAAAATCGGTAAGCTATCACAAGAATTTGAAATTCTCATGCGCTCTCAGACACGTATACGTCGGCAGCGCCAAAAGTCTCTCCAACGCCAACAACTAGTGTTGCAAGGATAACAGAGCAAGCTTGACTGAATCACGAGACGAAAGATGATTCAACTTGTCACGAGGTCACAGGACAAAACCTGTGCCGTTTTGACTTGACCAGGCAGAGCTATATTACGCCTCAGTAATCCCTCAATGGCTATCGCAGCTGCGTCTGTCTGGCCAGAGCTGGTCAGAAATCATAGGTGCCAGGTAGTGCTGCCAATTTAGCGCCTTTTACGCTAGATCTAGCCAATTTTTTGCTTTTTGGTAATTGGTCAATTTGGCAACTTTGGGCTATTTTCGACCATTTTTAGCATCCATTGCACGTGTTTGAGCCCATTTTAACCATTTTATTTTTTTAGCTTTTTGGCGCTTTTTGGCGCTTTTTAACAGACGGACTAGTGCGAAAATATTTTTTTTGAGTTGGCCACAGTGACGCCTTGGCGAACCCCGTGACTAGTAAGTTAAGGAATGTATATGATACTTCTCCAGCTTCTCCACCGTCCATATCAAATTCCTTGTGACGTCATACCCCCTTCCACTGTCTCTCATCTCTCAGCATCCCTCAGCACGCATACACATACAGAGGTGCATCAATGTCCACAGCTTTATGCTGAAAACAGCATTCATTTTATACAATAAATATCTATTTTCAACATAATCTCCATCCTTGTCAATGCACTCATCAATCACCGGAATCAAATGTTATACAATGAAAATTTCAGATCAAAATTCAACAGCGGATTTATTGAGCTAGTCTTGTGGATCTTTGCTGCTCTCTAATGAGTTCGATCCTAATCGGATATCACACATTGATGGCTTTGCGCTAAACTAATCTAAGTTCAGCGAATAGGTGCTTTGCTGTCGGGTGATGACACAATCAATGCATCCTCCCGATAGTCACTTATGGAGCTGAGACATGGAACCTAACCAAGAGACAGACTCGCAAACTGAGGAGCATACAACGTATGCATGAGAGAATCATGCTCAACCTAACATGGAGAGATCATAAGACAGCACAGTATATAAGGAAGAAAACAGGTGTCCGTGACATCATAGAAACCATTAAAAAACTCAAATGGCAATTGGCAGGCCACGTTGCAAGAATGAAAGACAACCGATGGACATCGTGACTCACGACATGGGACCCTAAAGATCACCTGCGTGATCAAAGCTAGTAGAGTATTAGATGGAGAGACAAGCTAGACAAATTCCGAAAGTACAGGCTCCGCAACGACCATGATAGAGAATTTTGGCGAACCTTGGGGAAGGTCCACGTCCAACAACGGACGTAAAGAGACTGATGATGATGAATGGCTTGTGAACGAGTCTAATGAACCATCATTACTAAGTAGTGATTTTGATCCTCATTGAATAACTCACAGTGATTGCCTTGTGCCAGATACGAAGCATCATTATTGTAAAAATGACTTATAATCTTCTCAATGCTCATTAAAATGTATTGAAGTCGGAAGAGTTAGCAAAAATAAATTGTTTCTCTCTCGTATGAAATTGTTATGGGTGCAGACCAGTAAAGCCGAAGAAAAATTGGATCACCAGTCCTGAGGCCGTACACAAGACTGGGTTAATAGTTTAGCTCACGAGCTTTAAGAGAGCGTGCGGGGTGTAGCCAGTAAATTGCAATAGGGCCCGAATGGCAACGGGGGACCGAAATTTTCTTTGGTAGAGCAAAAAGTCGATAAGATTTGTCCATGAATAAAATGGGTTGAGTCCATTGTTTTATCGGTGAGCGCATATGCAGGATGTCTGCAATAAAACGCAACATTTAGAAGGGAAACAATTTTTTTCGAATAAACCTGGCCCCCCTCAAATTTACAGTCAGCTAATCGGTAGATACGCTAAGCTTATGATACAGCTAAGCGTATCAACCGACTGCAAATTCAAGGAGGCAACTCTAAAGTTTCTTTCAAAAAGTTATTTCCCTGTTAAATGTTGCGTTTTTTTGCAGACACCCTGTGATATAGCGTACTAAAACGGTTATGAAAACAGAATGGCTGAAGGATGAGGTACTTTGAGGTCCATGAATATGGAAGGAGGGAACAACTTTGCAACATCCAATTAAATTCCTCTCTGTAGCCCTGGTACATCTACAAAAAGCCCCAAGATTTTAATTTTTTTTTTTTTTACGGGTAAACTTTTTTAGTAAAATATTTAGGCTCAGCATCTTTGATGATTAAGTAGAAAATATAGAGAGATGATTGATCCCAAAAGGACCTTACGCTGAATTAAACATCATGGTTTCATGAATATTTCATTTTCGCTTAGATTTGCTTAGAAACGGGTCTTGTTAGTCCTTCAATAAGAACCGTTATGTGACTGATGTCTTTTGACAGCATGTCGTGTCGGAGTGATCAACTAAAAAATTATAAAGAGGGGTTATCAATGGATAAATTATTTATTTCATGTTTGCTAGGCCGTTATCACTAAAAAAATAAATAAGCGCGAATACCGCTGGATACGAATAGAGGGACCAATTCAGAATAAACATACATTGCTAATTGAATTCCATCTCATTAATTGAACCCCCTATGTAAAGAAGAAAAAAACTATTCATTACGTGAGAGACTTTGGAAAAGCATAAAACCATCATATGACTAGTGTCCTTTGACAGCATGCCGTGTTGGTTGGTGTTGATCTATTGAAAAAATGGAAAAGGGGGTGATCAATGAATGAATTACTTCTCTCACCTTTTGTTAGGCCATTATAACCAACATGCAGACGGATACGAATGGAGAGACCAATTTAGCATAAACTGATATTTCTAATTGAAACCCCACCCTGCTAATTAAACCCCTACCTAAAAAAAACTAGGGGGGTGAGTATTTTTTTCTAGTTATGATATTCGATAAATGTTTATATTTTCAGAAGTTCAGCTCCATTGGTGTGGCTTGTACGCCCAATAAATAGTCTACAAGCCAGCCTGCCAGCCTGCCAGCCTGCCAGCCAGCCTGCCTGCCAGACTAAAAAACAAACCCCCAAAATAATTGTGAACGCTGCCAAAGAAACAATGACTAAGTAAACATGAAGACACATTGCAAATTGAATCCCCAAAACCAAAGACCTATTTTAGGGAAAGTAAAAGAAACAAATAAACATACCGTCTCTCTAGACATCATATGGAGTGTTGAATGTTGAAAGTTTCAGTCCTCAAGAACTATTGGCGTGGCCTGTGCGCGTGATAGATACATACAGAGACAACCAACCAGATTCGCTTAAAAACCACAGAAACCTATGCTGACAGTTTTGGTCAACGATTTTTTTTTCATATCAGTTAAATACAAAATATAGAGCCCATGCCCCCCCCCCAGCCGATTTTTTTTATTTTTTTTTTTTTTTCGCCGGGCCCATTAATGTTCAATTCAACCCTGGATGCCCGATTAATTAAATAAGCATTAACTTCCAATAATGCTTTGATATCACACATCTAAAGCACACAAACTTAAAACATTAGATTAAATATTCAGAAAAAAAATTGTCCAAATTCCTGGTTGCTTCAAGTAATTACTTTGTGATCACATGAAATTCAGATAAAAAAAATCAAATTAAAAAACTGTTCACATCGAAAGATTTTAATTTAGATAGAAGCTCTTTCAGTAACCCATGATATCACGGGTAGGATTTATTAGACAGATATGGAGGGTGGTCGTTTATTATAATGAAGGATATGTTATCGAACGGGACATGTTATCAAATGGCATCAGTACTCCGTTAAACCACTTATATAAGAATGTTTTCTGTTTTATTTCTGCAGAAAAAGAACCGTTTTTTACTTTTTGGAGGACCTCATTCTGACGAATTTATTAATAAAAACTAAATTCTCCAGAACCAAGATATTTCTAAATGTTTTCTCTGCTCTATTCAAGATGTTTTCCTGTAAAAAAATGCCAGCGATGTCATAAATGGAATTCATTCTGACCATACCTATTTTTCGATAGAATTATCTTACATGGCGCCACATTTTGACACTACGTTTATTCAATCACTGATTGTGATAATGAGTTATTTATGATTATTATCATTATTATGATTATTATGATTATTATTATTATTATTAATATTATTATCATTATCATCATTATCATTATTTGCTATCTCACACCGGTTTATTATTATTATTATTGTTATTACTATTATTATTATAATTATTATTGTCGTTGTTGTTTTTATTATTATTATTGTAGTTGTTGTTGCTTCCATTATTTTTATTATTAATATTGTCGTTGCTTTTATTATTATTATTATCATGATTATTATTATTATCATCATCATCATCATCATCATCATCATCATCATCATCACATCCATCATCAAAAACCATGAGCTAAAATGGAACCAAGACTGAGACCAAAACTGTCATCATGAGTTTCTCAAGTTTTCAAGTTGGTCTGGATGACTACCTATGTATGTATCGCACGTACAGGCCAAACCAATGGAGCTAGAAGCCTGGAAATTGAGGCATTTACCAATTAGTACGTAAGTAAAAACATCTTTTTTTCAAATCCATTTACATTTTTTTTCGTTGGGGTTTGAAATGTAAGTTATGTAAGCTAAATTGGTCTTTTACTTCGTGCCCGGTGGCATTAACGCTTGTTTGTTTTTTTGTTTGTTTGTTTGTTTGTTTTTTTAATTCGGAGAAGTAACTTATTCATTGATGAACACTTTTCCATTTTTTAATTGATCATCCCCAACACGGCATGCAACCAAAAAACGTTGATCACCGGACGATTTCTATTGAGTAACTAACAATACCTATTTTTTATACTGTAAACGATGTTTATAACGATGAATCTACAAATATAATGAAGAGTGTTCCTCTCTTGGTTCACTCACTATGATAATAGACCCTTCCACTTAAAAGTAACAAGTTTGCTGATAAAGATATCGCCAACCTACCAATTCAAACCATGGACATTCCCACTGAAAATAGTATTTTAGTTTCTGTTTCTTTAAAATATTGCGATATGGAAATATTCAGAGATTATATTTTGAATGAAAATTGTAAAAGGCTTTTTTTGCCCTTGATGTCTATAAATTTTAAGTATTTACTTCGGAAATTGTGAGTAGTATAAAGATATGCATCAAGTGTTTATATTCTTTTATCTATATGGACTCAGTTTAATAGAAATTAATTGTTAGTTATCAGAAAAATAAGTATTAGTGTCAAGCGCATAGACATGCCGGTAGTGAACAAATTTTAGAATGCAATACTTATATAAGCAAATATCAAATAAAATGTGACACAGGAGACTTTCTAAAAGCCATCGACTGCTCAATGGCTCACAAATACATCAAATTTGAAAGATTTTCAGAAAAGGTCTGAGGCCTAACTCAGTAGTTCATTTGTGGACGGCTGACCCAAACGTTGCCAGCCCCTGCTGTGGAGGTGAGTCTGATTTTGCCCATGTGACGCACATGCATGGCCTATCCAACTGAGCCGATGTTTGATGATATTGGCTCGGATGCTGCTGGTCTACGAAGACGGTGACGTGGCCCTTCCATTTGATGCTTATGAATGATCAATGCTTCGGCTGGAGAAGGGCTCAAGTTTCATTTGTGATCTTTAATATGCACACACACATATACACATACAAATACGCACACGCACACACATGCACTGGTACGTAGATACATGCACACACAAACACACTCACGCATACACAATTATGTGGTCAGAAATCCGAGGAAGGGGGCAGACGTGGGAGGAAAATCGCTCGGGACAAGACAAATTTTATCAATCGCAACAATTGAGGAAAGCCGGAGAGCCCACTGGCCAAATCTTTTCACAAAAACAATCGAAATGGAGATGTTAATCCAAGAGAATCATTTTACGAAGGCATATTAATAAATACATCGCCCGACACGATTATTAGCTGAATTAGAAAGCGTCAACCAAAACCTGTCACTAAAACTGCTAACTTAGGTTTCTATAAGTTTTCAAGTTGGTCTTTGTATGTATCACGCGTAAAAGGTGATTTAAGGGCTGAAAATCTAAATATTCACTTCTTTTTCTTCTTTTTCTTTTCCTTCTTCTTCTTTTTCTTCTTTTTATTATTATTACTATTATCATTATCATTATCATCATTTTCAAAATTCTCTCCCTGAATACTTTCTTGGAGGTAGCTTTTATTTTCAATGTTAGTCTATGCTAAATTGACCCCCTATTTCGTGCCCGCTAGTTCTTTCTTAAAAAATACAGACTTTTTCAGTAATCACCACCAAACAAAAGACGAGACACATATCTTATTCATTGATCACTCTTTTCCTAATTTTTGAATCGATCAACCCCCCCCCCCCAGCACAGCATACTGCCAAAGGACATTGTTCACGCGACGGTCTCTTTTGAGTGACTAACCAGGCCTGTTTTTATTTTGATCTGAAATTTTTTCTCGGTATAATGTTCGATCTATGTGACCAGTGAAGAAGTTTTAGGTTAAGTACATTGACAACGAAGGGGATTTCTGTAAAACGCTTTCGTCTTCCATCATTGAGGTACAGACTTAATGATGAACATACATATAGCAACAACATCAGATCGTCTCAAAAATTCATACTTTCACCGTAGCATTCTCCACCACTACACAATTGTAGGTATCACCATCACCAGATGCCCTTTAACGTCCGTTGTTGGACCTTCCCTAGGAATTGTCAGATCTTTCAATCATGGGCCTAGCAGAGCCTGAACTTACTCGACTTGTCTCACTCGTCACGCCATCTTACTTTCTGTCGATCACAATTTTGTATATGATCTTAGGGGATCCATGTTGCGAGTCGTGATGTCCAGTTTTTGTTATACATTCTTGCAACATATCCAGCCTATAGCCATTTGAGTTTTCTAACAATTTCTTTACCTCGGACTCTTGTCTTTTCTCTAATATACTGTGTCGTCTTACGATCTCTCCATGTGATGTTGAGCATGATCCTTTCATGTGCACCTTGCATGGTTCTCAGTTCGAGAGTCAATCTTTTGGTTAGGTTCCATGTTTCAACTCAAGAGGTGACTATCAAGAGAATGCATCGGTTGTATACCCTCTTTTTTTAGGGCTAATGGGATTTGTTTGTTCCTACATACACCAGTTTTAGTAAGATCACCGGAGTTAAGTGATGTCGAGACTGGTCATTAATAGATGCATGATCGTCCGGGAACATCAGATGCTGCAATCAACAACATGATTGTTTTGCGGCCGTTTCTGTCTATGCCACACCCCTTGGGTCTGATACGGTACGTCTAAATTGAATTAGATACACCAGTTCTCGTTAGATCACCGAAGTTAAGCGACGTCGAGCCTGGTCATAACGTAGATAGGTGATTGTTCCAGAATACCAGAAGTTGTGTTTAGAAACAATATTCTTTTGCGCCCTTCTTAGCCAATGCTTTGGAGAAATTTTTGCCAAACTCGGACCGCACTGTGAACCTGGTCCTTTCTCAAGCACACGCTGCTCGATGGGGGACACAAGACAGTGAGCTCTCCAAGAGGGCTACCATGCTTGAGCGATTGAGTGGCTGTGATTAGATATATCAGAGGCCTGTAGCTGAAGGGCAATTTCTTTTATTGTGTAAGTCTTGATTCAGTACGGTTATGGTATTGTCATCATCAGTCTTTGAACGTCCGTCGTTGGACATAGACCTTCCCCAGAATTCGCCACAATTCCCTATCATGGGTATTGCAGAGCCAGTATTTCTTGAATCTGTCAAGTTCATCTCTCCATCTTGTGTTCTCTCGGCCTCGTTTTTTCATGTGATCTCTGGGGATCCATGTTGTGAGACGAGATGTCCCTTGGTTGTGTTTCATTCTTGCAACATGGCCTGCCCAGTGCCATTTGAGTTTTTTAATAGACTCCATGATGTCACCAGCACCTGTTTTTTTCCTTATATACTGTGCTGTCTTGTGATCTCTCCATGTAAGGTTGAGCATGATTCTCTCATGCGCACGTTGCAGCTGTACAAATTAATGTAACCAAGTAAAAACAGAAAAATAAGCATAATATCATAATAGGATCTTGAGAAGTGCAGTTCAAAATAGTACAGAAAACTTGGGAATGAATTAACAGCATTTTCCAATGTATACCTGTAGCTCGAATACTGCAGTTTTGATGAGGGCAGGTTTCGATGTAGTACAGTTAAGGTATTGCTAGACCAAATAGATATATCTAAGTATTATCCGGGATAAAACTTATCAAATTTCAATAAGGCTTTCAACAGTGCTGTTTTGAACAGAGGGAAAGCTTTGGAAGGAATTAACTATACTTTTCAAGGTATTGCTCTATTCCTGGTCGATGTAAAAAGCAATTTTGTTTTATTTTACTATTATGCATTGATTGATGGAGACGTCGATCGATTTTAGATTTAGAAGAAATTGAAATGAGCTGATTTGATATATCGAGTCGTAAATCATTTCATACTAGGATACACCGTGAAGGCATAAAGTACCGGATACATTACCAAACGTGTAATACATTATCTGTTCACCAACAAAATTGACATGTTTATATATATATATATATATATATATATATATATATATATATATATATATATATATATATATATATATATATATATATATAAACATATATATATGTATATATATGTATATATATAGAAACATATATATAGAAACATATATATATAAACATATATATATATATATATATATATATATATATATATATATATATATATATAATCTTTGGTCCAAAGTCTGCCACTTTCGGAGATATATAAGGATGTTAATAATGATCAGCATGTCTGATCTCATGCAGAAGGTCCTGTGTTCGATTACCAGTATGAGCGAAGAATGTTGGTAATTGTTCATGCGGACGAAGTTTCCCTGTGCACCCAACAGCTAATTGAGTACACTCTAATCTGTGTGATCAAGGTGGTGGTATTCCTTTGATAGACTTGCATCTTACCAACAGGGTGGTCATGATACTTGTTGGTATAAAGTTCTAGTCTCGACCAAACTTCAGACTTGCTTGGATCACTAAGCAGACACATGCAACAGGAACTGGGACTTCGTTACCGACCCACAACCCCCCAATGGTACTCCATGGGGGGTATCTTTTGAGAGACAGAACGTTTAAAAATAAAGATGTTAATGAACGTTTTACAATGTATTAGGTCATTTTTTCTCTTTCTGCAATGACCGACTTGTTTAAATTTCTAACAAGTCAAAAATCAAATAATATTTTGATAAATCAATCTATTATAGCAGATAGACTCAAAACTATTTTTATTAATATACCTCCAGTCGATATATTTTGTCATAGCAGGATTTTCATTGCGCTACAGCCGGTTCCGGGAGAGAAGAATCGTGATAATCAATACTCTTCTGACATACGTCAAAGACGTGTTGAAAGATTTATTGGTTCCAGCAAATAAAACCTGTCAGCAGATATGGTATTTTGATAAATGGTTTAGTCTTCGGCCGAAGAACCAGCTTTCACTCCTGATATGTGCTGTCTCGAGAGAGACTATTAGGTACTCTCAACCATAACTGCCAGCAAATATGTCAAAAAGGGGTTTTCAAGTCGGTCCGGCTGGCTACGTATGTACATATGTATGTATGTATATATGTATCATACGCAGAGGCCGAACGAATGGAGCGAGAAGAATGGCAACTAGAACTTTCACTCCTTATTACGTCAAGAAGAAAAGTTCGTTTTTTTTTCTCTCAAATTTCAATGTTTAAATAGGTTTTTGATGGAGGGTTCAATTTGAAATTAGAGTTTATGCTAGATTGATCCCTTAGTTTGTGCCACACTCGTCTTTTTGAAAATCAAAACATTTTTCGTCGACCGTTACCTAGCAGAATTTGGGAGCATTAACTTATTCATTGATCACTCCTCTGTCCAATTTTTTAAATCAATCATCGCAAACACGGCGTGCTGTCATTTAACAGTTTCTTTTGAGTGACTAACCAGACCTGTACATTTTCCTTTTCATTTTTCTTTTCACATTTCTGTCCAATCCTTGTGAAATTGATTTCAATAGATAGCCCAGTGTCTGAGACATTTTTTGACACTTGAGCCTCGCCTCTAACCCAATTATTGCCTCGATGACACTAACGTTAGAATCGAGGTGCAAATTCGCAGCCTGGCCAGCAATTTTTCTTCTTTTTTTTTTCTTGGTGGGGGGCTACATCAAGATCAGAATGTATGCGAGTAGATCAATAGACCTTCATAAACTCAAGGCAAGAATCAGAGATTATTGTGAAAACATAGGTCAGCCCGAAATGCTTGCTTCTGTTGCAAATGCCTCTGTCAATCACTGGCTCAGCTGAGGTCCTACGAAAAATTTGCCTCACATTTGAATAACGAAATTCTCAAATATTCAAGTTTATACGCACCGATTTTCAAAAGTCTCGTCATTTTTTCATTTGGTTTTTTTTCTGGACATGTCCATGCATTCCTATAAGAAGTTTTTTAGTCGGTCGGTCGGTCAGTCGGTCGGTCGGTCGGTTCCAGTTACGTTAAACAGCAGAGAGAAGGAAAGGAATATGTGATGTCATTAAAAGGGGTGATGTCATTAAAAAAATATATTCAAATCAATTTTTTACCATCTGCTATGATGCCATAATAGAATATTCAAAATTTATATTTCAAAAGGTATTTCTTAGTTCAGTTTTCAAGTTCAAGCCCATACTATACGTTTTTACTCCCCATGTGCTTACCCAATCTTTACTAAAAAAACCATCGTTCTCAAACAACTTTGTTTTGTTCAGATGCTAAAACTAAAAAAATTGTGTTGGTTCGCATAGTTTCCTACCGACCCCATGTCAGGTTTCCATAGTCCCTCTTTATTTTGACTCCCTGGAAATTAAGCACCCAAGAGAACGTGGTTTGTGGGTACTATGGAATCCACTATCGCACAAATCTTCTTGTTCACGAGGT